>JAADWX010000240.1:0-30799 GCA_023336405.1 Globisporangium echinulatum | reverse complement strand
GTGATCGGCACGTGCAGCTCGGACGAGAAGGTCGAGTACCTCAAGTCGCTCGGGTGCGACCGTGTGATCAACTACACCAAGGAGGACGTGAGCGCCGTGCTCAAGGCCGAGTACCCCAAGGGTCTCGACCTCGTCTTCGAGTCGGTCGGTGGCGACATGCTGCGCGCGGCCGTGCAGAACATCGCGGTGCACGGCCGCATCATCGCGTTCGGCTACATCTCGGGCTACCAGAGCGTCGACGCAACGAAGCAGATGACGGCCGCTGAGCTCGTGCCGATCCTGCTCTTCCGCTCGGCGTCGCTCCGTGGCTTCATCTCGAGCAACCACATGGAGCACTTTGTGCCGCACGTCACGCGCTTGCTCCAGCTTGTGCAAGACGGCAAGCTCAAGGTCGAGGTCGACCCGACCGAGTTCAAGGGCCTCGAGGCGATCCCCGAGGCGATCGACTACATGTTTGCGAAGAAGAACCTCGGCAAGCTCGCGGTCAAGCTCGTGTAAGTGCGTCGTTTCGAACACATCCAAGTTTGTGGTCGATCGAGTGTCAGCACTAGGACGAGCGTGCTTGTCTGTGCATGTGGTGGCATTGTATGCGACAAGGGCAGCAGCACGATCGAGTCACTACTGCGAGCTCTCTATAGCGCAATCGAAAACTGTATGACACACACTGTCCGAGTCGCTTTGCACTCCTTGTACTCACTCGGTCGCAGACGCGATCTTACAGTGTCTTGTCTTGTTGTGTTCGTCCCATCGGACGTATCTTCATGCTTAACGCAATGGCGAGCAGTGCCGATCGAGATGCTAACGTACACGCTCCGATGCTTGCGTTCCGTTGCAAGTGCTATGATGAGTACGACTGCGCACCGGGGACGCGTCATCGATTGCGCGCGTCGCGTCGAGCTCGACACTCGCGAGCTCGAGCGTCTCGAGGCAGCAGCACGCCTGCAGCAGCTGTGCGACACTTGTGCTGACCGACCGTGTTGACGCTTTCGATTGCGAGCCGCGTGAGCGACTCGATTGACCCCGCGCAGGTTGGTACCAGCACTCGACACGTGTATCGTCGTATTCGCTCGCAGGACGACGACCCTGTCGTTGCTATCGCTATCGTGGTCGCTATCGCTCGCTGATTCGCTAGCGGTCTCTAAAGCAGAGGTTGTGACGATCGCGTAGGTCGTCTGCCAATCTGCTCGAGTTTTGCTGTGTACGACATGACGCCAGCAACGGACTCGACCAAGGCAGCAGCAGCATTCAAGCAGCAGCACGAGGATGAAGACAGTCGACAACGGGACGCTAGACCTAGTGGACATGTGTGCGTGTGTGTATTCATTCGCAGGTCCAGCGTGTCCGCGTCTGGGTGTCTGGGTGCTTCCCACTCTCTCCCGCGACCTACTCGTTCGTTAGCAACTCGCGCACTCGCATCACCATCTACCAACCAACTCAACCTCCAAGATCAAGTCCACCTCTACACTACATCCACTGAACTCGCCTCTCGACTGGCCGTCACCGCATCCATCCATTCACCTTTCCATCCTTCTGTCTAGTAGTAGTTGCTCCGGATGTACTGCTCCGACGTTCGGCGGTTCCGCGCGACTTCGTTGGCGAGCAAGTGGTTGGCGTACAGCGCCTGGAGCGCTTTCATGCGCTTCGTGCTCAGGTACAGCGGCCGACCGCGTCGGATGTTGATGTCCTCTTCGCCAAACATGTCGAGGTACGGCGACCCAAAGTACGAGCTCCTTGGGCCAAACACGAGGAGCACGGACGACGCGCGAATGAGAAAGAAGAGCCCGACGCCGCGGCCGCACGTGATCGCGTGGTACGTACAGGCGCCCATGTTGTCGCTCCGGCGGCGACAGCACTCGGAGCCGGCGCAGAGCACTTCGCCGCACGCGAGACACAGCGCCGGGTTCTCGGCCACGCGCCACGTCTGCTTGCACTTGCTCTTCCCAAGTACTTCGCAGTGCAGGTCCGTGTACAGCGCAGCAAGACGCGTGAGCCGAATGTGCGCAAACGAGAGCCGCGCGACGCCAAGTGCATCCTCGTCGCGCCGCAGCGGTAGTGCTGGGATGCGCGCGAGGTTGCTCTGCACGACGCGCAGCTGCGTTGCCACGTCGAGTGTGTCGGGCGTCGACACGCGGTCGAGCGCGTCGAGCAGCACGTCAATGTGGCCGGTCTGCGTGTACACGTGCTGGACGTCGTCAGGGATCGCAGCGAACCGCGACGCCTGGAGCTGTGCAGCTGCTGCGTCGAGGTACAGCATGAGCGCGTCGTCCGCAACGACTTGCTCGATCGTCGGGACACCGAGCTGCTGCGACAGGTCGTAAAAGTTCGTACTTAGTCGGAGCGAACTCACAAAGTTTGCGCACCACGACGCGTCCGGGTCGTGCTCGCCGCGGAAGAACGCGCGGCAGAGCAGCGTGACCTGCCGCATGAACGCCGAGCACGCCGACTTGAAGAGGTACAGGAGCTGGTACCCGCGCAAGCGCTTGTAGGTGCGCTGAGGTGGCAGTGGCACCGAAGTCCCAAAGTCGTCCGAACCGGCAGCTGCAGCAGCGCGCACTTGCTGCTGCTCGGCGTCGTGATGCAGCACGAGGTCGACGCCAGCGCGTGCGCTCAGTCGGTCGAGCAAGTGCTCGAGCGCGCGCTGCATTGCCACGTCCTCTTCGCGCGTGCGGCCGCCGCTCATGGCGGCGTCTGTGTCGGTGGTACCGATCGATAGCGTCGTTGATGCAGCATCCGTGCCGTTACCATTGCAGCCACCGTCGACGTTTTCGTCGTCGTCGGTCGGCTCTTCGGCGCTCTCGCGCGCGAGCTGGAGCAGCACTTGCGCCATGTGCAGCACGCAGAACGACCGCAGCGTCTGGAGGATCTCGGCCTTCGTGCGCACCATGCTGCTGCACACTGCGACGCTCAAATACAGCAAGTCTTGGCCGAGGATCGGCTGTGCGAGCTGCAATGGTGGACCGCCGAGCAGCGCGTTCTCCCAGTCGTCCGGCGTCAAGCGAAGCCGCAGCGCACAGGCGATCGGCGCCACGAGCGCGTGGTAGAACTCGTGGCGTCGGTTCTTGCAGAGCACGTGCACGCGCCGGAGTGACCGCAGCAGCACGTTCAGCTTGCTGTCCTCTTTCGGCGAGAACGGGTCGAGCTGCGCGTCGAGCGACTCGGGAAGCGACACGGCAAGGCGCGTCTTTAGACTCGGCACCGGCGCTTGCAGCGGTGATGTGATCGTAAGCGACGAGAACGCGTTCGGGGGCGACGGCTTGCACTGCGCGGCTGCTGCTGCTGCCTGCTCCGCGGCCTCGAGCGAGTAGATCGCGGACGAAATGCCGCTGAGCTGCACGCTCGTGCACGTCGTAGCGACGGCCGACCAGATCAAGTGCGCGAGCTGCGGACCCGTGTGGAGAAAGCCGGTCTTGAGCGCGTGCATCGCGGCCGTGACGTGCGTCAAGTCGGGCTGGAACCGCAAGAGCGTTTCGAGGAACGACGTTGCAAACTGCTGCATCGCACGCACGTCTTCGCGTGGCAGACGCGCGTTGTTGTGGTCGTGGTCGTCCCTGTCGCTACGGTCGTCGTCGTCATCGTCGTCATCGTCGTCGTCGCTGCGGTCATCGTCGTCGTCGCTCGCGTCATCGCCGTGGTCTGCGAGCTCGATCGCGTCGAGTCGAGCCGGCAGCTCGTCCGAGAGCCACCGGAGAATGCTCGCTGTGTCTTGCTTGGACTGGAACACGCGCTCAAGCGACGCGCGGTCGCGCTCGCGGTCGTCGAGTGTCAGCTCGGCACTCAGCGGCACGTACGGCACGACCATCGAACTGAGCGCTTGGCAGAGCGGACAGAGGAACTCGCCAAAGTGTGCGTCGAACGCAACGTTCGACTGGCTGTGCTCGAGGTTGAACCGCGACTGCGCCTTGACCGAGTCAAAGTACTTTTGCCAGCAGTGCAAGTGCACTGCGTGGCCGCAGAGCGAGAGGTAGATCTGCGGCGGGAACGACTGTGTTGATGAGGTCGGCGACAGTGTTGATGTCGACGATGTCAGCGACTGCGCACCAGACGCGTCGTCGTCGTGGCTGCGCTCGCGCACCGTGTGCGACTCGCGCGCGTGCGCACTCACGTTGCTCATCTGCGAGTGCCCAATGTACATGATCGGGTCGTCCTTCTTTTTCTGCGAGCAGATGATGCAGTCTGGCACCGGCGGCGGGCGGTACACGATTGTTGACCCTGACAATGCGTCCGACTGGCCCGCTACGTCGCCACTCACATTCTCAACACTAAGCGCAACGCCGTCCATGTCATCCATGTCGTCGTCGTCATCCTCTTGCATGTCGGCAAAGATACTCGACTGCGCAAACGCACGTTGCCGTGCAAGCATCGCGTCGATCGCGCGCTTCTGGTGCAGCTGCTTGAGCTCGGCTTTCGACAGGCCGCTGTCCTCGACGCTCTCGTCCGGCTTGCGGTCGCGGTGGTACACAATGTGCTCGACGAACGCAAAGATCGTGCGGTCGAGCGCCGCGAGCTCCTTGAGGACCCAGTAGATCGCGGCGATCGTCGACTTGGACGTGTCAAAGTCGTTCTTCGCCTGGTCCTTGGCAAACGTCACGAGCAGCGACACGAGACTGCGCGCTTCGACGTCGTTGCTATCGCCCGTGTCGCTGCTGTAGACATCGATACAGAGAGAACATACATGCACACAACAACCGCATCAGTAGACATATTCGTCTAACGGACAACGGAGGTACACGCACTTACTATATACATTTTATACACACGAAGCCACACACACACACACGCAGACACAGCCAGCAACACCAACAACAGCAACGTACTCGCTGCTCATCTGGACATCCGACTCGCTCTCGCCGTTCGCCTGTCGCCGCGCGCGCTTCTTGCTGCGCCAGTCGTCGTCTTCTTCAAACGTCTCGGCACCGCTGCGTAATAGCGCAAGAACGTGGCGCTTCTTGCTCTCCGACAGCCGTGCGCCGTCGTTCACAGTTGCGTTCGACCGCTTCAGTACGAGCACAATGATGTTCACGAGGTGGATCACGCGCAGCACGACCGTCAAGTTGGTGCGCTTGCGCTGCTGCGGATTAGTCGCAATCGTAGCTGCTGAGTCATCCACTGCTGCGTCTTCGAGCAGCAGCCGCAGAATACCGATGAATCCCTTCTCGAGTACCATGAACCGAATTGCAGCGAGACTCGCGTGCGCTGGTGGGAGGTGCTCGACCATCGGGATTGGTGCGTCCGCGAGCCTCCAGGTCTTGAAGAGCGCTTCTTGGCGTGCAAACTGCGCCTTCTCGTGCCCCGAGCGGCTCAAATGGTAGAAACCCGGGTCGTACTCGCGGAAGAACTCTTTCTTCAGGACGTACTTGTTTGGCTCCATGACGCCGCCGCCGTCACTGCTCGCGTCACCACCCGGTAGGAACGGTGACATGAGCGACGACCGCTTCACTTGGACGTCCGCGACTTCGTCAAGGATGCGCTCGAGACGTGCGAGGTGCTGTTTCTCGTGACCAGCTGCCATGCCGCCAAACACGGTCGAGACCATGAACGACGTCTGGTCGAGCAGCTCCGAGAGCCGACACGGGTGCTGCGTCAAGCGGTGGATGATCTCGCGCCGCAGCACAATGTCGTGCGTCTGGAGCACGTCGATCGGTGGTGGGAGCTCGGTCACGATCCAGATCAGCTGCAGCAATGCCGCTTCAAGCACGGTCACGAGCTTGTCGTCGTCGCCGCCGGGGTGCACATAGTCGCGCGAGAGACTGCTGCGGCTGTTCTGGAGCGTGAGCAGCCACTCCGAGAGCCCGAAGCGGTCAAAGTAGATCGTAAAGAACTTGCGGAAGCCAACGACGCTCGCGCTGATCTGAAGCAGAAACAGGTCGAGGTCGCGCAGCTCGCTGCACCACGGCGGACTCATGTAGTTCACCATCTGCCGGTGCATCGACTGGCCATTGCGGATCCACAGGCCGCTGTGGATCTGCGCACACAGCACGAGCGTGCGCAGTGGGTACTCCATGAGTCCGTCGATGAGCAGCTCGCGCTTGTGCTCAAAGTTCGTGGCTTCCGGGTCCATCGCCGCGTCGTTCGACGTGTAAAACCGCAGGATCGAGTCGTAGATGAACGTCTTCCAGCTCGGCAGCCACGCGAGCGACGACGACGATACTGTGTCAGCGTCGTTGCTGCTGCTGCTCTGAGCGTGCGTGCCTGGACCGTTGTACATGGCTTCGAGCAGAAAGCTCGCAAGCATGCTGTGCAGCGGGTAGTGGAACGACACGGGCTGGCTGCCGACGTCAAACTTGACAATCTGCTCCTGACGCGCACCCATGAGGTACCCGAACGGCGGCGTGTGGAGCGTGAGCACGCCGTCGGCAATGCCAGCGTCGGCGAGCTGCTCCCAAAAACACTCGAGCATGTTGTGGATCATGCGGAGCTGTTTGTCGTCGGTCTCGGACCGCAAGCCTTTGACGAGCTGCGACTGGAGCTTCGTGATCGTTGCGTGGAACGAGAACGCCGTGAACCACAGCTCGGTCTCGAACGTCACGTGCGCGTGGCCGTCCTGGATGCGCACCTGTGGGTCAAGACCTTGCACTTGGCTCACGGCGTCAAACCACTTGCGCAGCACGGCCTTCGTGCTCAGGATCTCGCTCGCGACCGACGGGATGTTGAACACGTACCCAATGTTGTCGGTCGAGAACGTAAAGCGCCGGAACTTGAGCACCGAGTGGTCGCAGTCGAGCGTCCGGAGACGATGCGCAACATCTGGTGCGAGGAACCGCGCATTCGCCGCAACGACCGCCGACAGCTTGCTCGACTTGGCGAGGTCGAGCGCGAGGTTGAACGTGTCGAGCAACATGTCGAGCACGCCGTCGGCTGCGAGGTGCGTCACGATCGACGGCGTCGTGAAGATCTGCACGCCGTACTGGAACAGCGACTCGTCGCGCGTGCCAATGCCGCAAAAGTACTTGGCCATCATGCGCGCGTAGACCTTCGCAAACGCGACCGAGAACTTGACCTTCTGGTCCTTCTCGCCCTGGAGCTTCAGGTACAGCTCGTAGAGCTCAAGGACGCTCTCTTTGCGGAAGTACGGATCCGAGAGGAAGAGCACTTGGATCGGCTCCTTTGGTGCCGACAGTGCGTTTGAGGCGTCAAAGAGCTTCGTGTAGAAGCGACTGAGCAGCGGCGTCGCGAGCGACCCGATCTGCTTGACCCACCGAATGACCTGGAGCATCACGTTCTCGTCGTGGATGTGCTGGTCCTCGACGACGCAGACGTGCCAGCCCTCGGTCTTGAACTCCTGCATGAGCGTGAGTGCGTCGCGCAGTGACAGGTTCCCCGCGACAATCTCGTACCCGTTCGAGTCGACCGTGCGCACGAGCTCGCGCGGCTCGGGGATCTGCTTCTTCGTGAGTGACGTCACGAGCTCTTCGTCCGAGTGCACGTCGTCGTTGCACATGCGCACGTGGAAGAGCGGCGCATCGAGGCCCTGCGTTGCGAACTCGTGCACGAGCTGCCGGCCGTGCACGTCGACGCGCTCGCAGTCAAACGTGTCCATCGACCGCCGCGCCATGTCGAGCAGAAAGTTCACGAGCTGCTCAAACAGCGCATCGGCGAGCGCGAGCAGCTCTCGCGGCAGACCGAGCTGCTCGTCGCTTGGCTCACCCGGCGTCGCGTCGCCCGTGCTGCTGTCGGCGTCGGCGCGGTCGCCGTGGTAGATGCAGAAGCCGTTCGGGTCCCACGCTTCGCTGTCGCCGCAGTCGCAGCAGCCGCCGGGGAACGTGCGGTGGAAGAAGATGTCGTGGCCCTCGTGGTTCCCGTTGCGGTAGCACTGGAGACACAGCACGCACGTCTCGTCGAGCTGGCACGTCTTGCAGTTGAACGCAATGTCGTTGCGCTGGAATACGTAGCCGCAGAGCCCGAGCGACGACGTCTTGGGCTCAAACTGCCGAAAGAACGCCTCGCGCGGCACAACGCTCCGGTACCGATGGCTCTCGCTCCGGTTCGCTGTTGCGATCCGCGCACTCGGCGCATGGCCGTTCGTTGCGTGCTGCAAATGCGCTGGGTCGAGCGGCGGCGATGCCGGTGAGAGCGACGGTGACGGGTACGGCGACGGCGACTGCGGCGTGAGGTAGCTCTGGTCGGGCGTCGCGTCGCCGCTCGCAAGCGACTCGGACGTCTCGGCGTCGCCTGTAAAGTGCGCGAGCAAGATCGCGTCGAGAAACGCGGGCACGAGCGCCGGTTCGATCGCGCGGCGCACGACCTGCTGTACGAGCAATGGTAGTAGTGCGTCGTCAGCTGCGAGCACTTCGCGTGGCTGCGCGCGCAGGAAGCGCAGGAACTCGCGCGCGTCATGCGTTGGGATGGCTGCCATGCTTCCCCACTGTTGCTGTTGCTGTTGGTGCAATATCTAGTTGTGTGTGAGCTGCTGCTGCTCGTGGCGCAGTCACGATGATATACAAGTGCGTGTATGAGCGCACGGACGTTCGCACACGCCTGGTCTACTTGCTGCTGCTGTCACTGAAGTGTGGGTGAGCGATCTAGTCTTGCGGGATGCGGATGCGTCGGCGGTGGCGCGTCGAGCAAGCAGCGACTGCGGACTGACTGTCTTCGTCTGTGTGCTTGTTCTTCGGTGCTGCTTTGCGGCGAGGAGGCCTCAAATTGGGCCAAAACTGGTGTGGCGCACATGATGTAGATGTGCACACTGGTGTGTTAGACAGGACATGCGACGCGCCATCTCCCTTTTGCATCACAGCGAGTGGGAATGTGTGCGTGCATTTGGGATTGCTCGATTCCTGTTGTTAGACAACCTCTATATGTTTTGACACAATTCGTACGAATATCACGACATTATGCACCTCCCAATCAAATACCACAATCATACCAGGAATCACGCGATGCAGCACCCGAGTTGCAGAGGTGCAGTACACTACATTCCCATTGACATCTTGCTCTCACTGAACCGAGGTCGCACTCTGGCGTGCTCAATATCAAGCAGTGCGAACCAGCACATCGTGACCGAGTGCGCGTCGCGCTTGTCCACTTCAGTCACAGGACCTTGGAGTGCACACATCTGCTTAGGCGCACTCCTCTCAATCCAGCGCTGCCGAGCATGTCGGACGACCCGATCGAAGTGCGGTCTTCATGTTCACGCACACTCAAACGTTCATGAACGTCCGAGTGTGTGTTGCCAGCACCACTTGATAGCACTCATGTCTCTCTCTCTCCATCGGTCTCGTTCAGGATGACCAGCGTCATGTGATTGGAGGTGCTACCACGTCCGATGTGCAATCCACTCGCGCATCCAACCCCAGTCAGGTCGCCAGTCACTTCGACGACCTCAGTCGCACCTCCAGCAAGCTCGAAGCATGAGCAACCAACTACACCTGATCTCTCGCTCGTACGCTCTGATTCGCTCGGAAGCATTGACACGGATGATCAGACGCACTCGCTATCGCATTAGCACACCGTAGTTGACTAACTCGGTTGCAACACGCGATTCGACTCGTCTCGCGTTGCGTCGATCCCATCTCGAAGTGAACAGAACGAGCTGCCCCAAGCACCAGTATTGCCACAGTCACCAGCCAGTCAGTCATCGAACCAGTCGCTCGCGTCTTGATGGCACTCATCATCAACAACAGCGCGTTCCCGATGGGACGGACTTGTCGAGTGCTGTGCCTGACCGTGCATCTCCAAGTCTTTTGCACTCTCTATCGATCTCCACTCCAGTCGGCGGCTCGCTCGAGTCGCACTCATCAACACTGCAAGTCCTGCAGCTGATTGCTCTACCTCTTTGAGTGCACTCGCATTCTAGCAGGCGCTTGCCCTTGCTAATCAACCTCGACACAGCGAGCAACAGCGACGTCGCGACAACGTCCAGTCGCGCGACAGACGACTCGAGCACCAGCAATCAATCACGTAACGACGTCGAGTTCGTGACACTGAGAATGAAGCTCCTCGCGTCGATTTGGAGCACACAGCTGAACATGAAGCAAGCAAAGGCTTACCGACGCTATCGACCTCTGAGGCTCAGTAGCACGCGAGAATCCGTGACACGCGTCGTGGTGAGTTCACTCGCACGAACCGCCTCCCGTCCGACAAACACTTCTAGCTGCTCTCGACCAACAGACACGCGATGCTTACACACTGTCGGTTCGCACTCGACGCCCTCTCTACTACCACTACCGCCTCTCACAACTTACGCCTTGAAGTGGAACTTCTTGCGCTCGAGTCCTGTGTCTGTTCCCGACATCATCATCGTTGACGACGACCCGGCACCAGCGCCGCTCAACGAAATGCCCGAGAAGCTGCGCTTGCCACCGACTGCATCGCGACTGTGTGCTCCGCCGCCACTCGACGCACTACCGCCACTACTCAAACCAGCCGACGACCGGCCGTTCGCTGCGAGCAGTCGGTTCCGGCTCTCCTCCATCATCACGCGCAAGCTCTCGTAGCCACCGGCCCAGTGCGCGGGCTTGTCCTGCACCGTGTGCGCGACTGCAAGCGGCGTCGTCTCGCCCCAGATCTTGCGGTACAGCACCATGAGCGCGACGCGCAGGCGCTGATCGACAGCTGTCGTTGCATTCAATAGCAACCAGAGCTCGTCGGCCACGCGGCGCGCCGACGTGCTGTCGTCGCGGAGCTTGCTCAGGTTCGGCGCGTCAAAGAGCGCGAGCACCTTGTCTTTCTCGGGGCTCGTGAGCACGAACGCCGCAGGGTCGCGCATCTGGATCGTCGTCTGCAGCCCGAGCGTATAGCTGTGGTCCCACGTCGCGAGCACGTGCGTCGCGACGCTCGGCGGGAACCCGCGGAGGCAGTTGAGACACACTTGGACGCTAAAGAGCCGCACGCCGGGCGACGCCTCGACCTGCAGCAGGCGACAGACCCAGAGCAGCGCGGCCGTCGGGCCAAACACGTTCGCGAGACTGTCGGCTGGTGCGCCAGCGCCGCGCTTTGCTGCATGACCGCCAACACCACTGCTGCTGTTTGCACCATTACTACTACTACTACTCGGTCCGCCACTCGGGTCTTCGGCAAAGTACAGCCGCACGATGCACTCGATCGCGGCTTTGCGCACGACGTTGATGTGCCGCGGCGACGCGTAGTCGTGAAAGTCGACACGCGTCGCGTCGCACCGGCCGGCGAGCACGAGGTTGCAGAGCGCTTCGAGACAGCACACCGTGATCGTCTTGCGGTAGCTCGGCTGCACTTGGTCGTAATGGAGGTACCGCAGGATCTCGTTGACGACGCGCACGTCACTGTCGCTCGCATGCTGCATTGGCCGGTCCACTCGCAAGAGCGAGAGCGACAGCACGATGCTTCCGACGTAGAAGCAGTCGTCCGCAACCTGCGACTCGTCGTCCATCTCGACGTAGTTCTTCGAGTTGTCGTTCTCCGTGAGCAATTGAAGTAGGAACGTCTCAATCTCGGGCGGCGACGTCCCGTTCTGCGCGCGAATGAGCGTGAGGGCGCGCGGCACGGTTTTCTTGATCTCGTACTCGCCGGCCGCGTAGTCCTGGACCTGGATCTGCTTGCTCGAGATCGACGCTTGCTGCGCCCCGAGCGCTTCGAGAATCACTTTGCCGCCCGATGGGACAAAGTAGTTGGGTAGTGGCATGTCCGTTGCGCGATCAAAGAAGTGGTCCTTGAAGATCCGAAAGAGGTTGTGCATGCCCTTCCAGATCGGTAGCGACGTGTTCGCGTTCGTCAGCGGCGCGTGGATCGACTGCCAGATCCCGAGCGACAGCGCCGCCTCTGCACGCAGACGCCGCGAGTGCGTCGTCAAGCCGCTCATGCACTCGGTCAGCACGCGGCACGACATGACGTTCGGCTTCTCGTGCGGCTGATGGAACAGCGCAAGTGCACGCGCAGCGTGGACACGCGAGCCGACCTTCTTGTCCGACAGCAGCTGCTCCATCCAGTTAAAATCGGGCTGGTGCATCACGACGTGGCGCAGCCATGAGCAGCCGGCGTCGATCTTGACCCAGTACACCGGTGTGTCGTTGAGCCCCATGCCGGGGCCGCCGACCGAGACCGAGTCATCGGGGTCCGCGAGTCCCTGGCGCTTGCGCCGCTTCTTGCGCACCTTCGAGTGGCACGGGAAGTCCCACTTGTGCCGCTTGCTCTCAATGCGCTTCGTGTACGTATATTCGCTCGTGTCCTCAACGATCGTGATCGAGATGAGACCAGTGTAGAGCTTCCCACCCGGTGGCACCTCTTGCTGGATCACGAGCTCGGCCTGTGTCTGCTTGCGATTGTACCAGTACCCGACCGTGAAGAACGGCATGCCGGCCTCGATGATCCACGTGCTCAAAAACGCCTTCGTCAAGTCCTGTCCTGCAGCACCTGCGATCGCTTTCACGCCCTTGAGAAACGACATTGTCGACAGCGGCTCCGACGATGCGGACGAAGCTCCACTGCTCTTCTGGTTCGTCGTTTTGGCCGATGCGTCTGCGTCAGCTGTTGCGTCCTCGTCGCCTCCGCGTGTTGACGACTTTTTATCGTCGCCACCAGTGCCGCTCTCGCCATCGTCCTTGCCACCTGCAGCTGCATTGTCCGAGCCGCTCGCAGCGCTGACGTCGGCACTGCTCGTGCCAGCGACGACACGCTGGATCGCGATCGCGAGCGTGTTGGCGTTCACGCGCTGCTCGATCATGTGCAGCACAAGCGGCGCTTTGACTTCGAGGAACGGCAGCGACGCTGGGTCGTACTCGGCGTACACGTCGACCTCAGACGACAGCAGCGCTGGCGAGAAGTGGTCGGCTGTGAGCTCCATCGTCGTGAGCGCGTCCATTGCGAGCTGAATGCGGTAGCCATACTCCTCTTCGCCGTATATCGACCGCACGTACGTGTTCACCAAGTGGCCGATGATCCCAATGAGCACCCACGCGTCTTTCGTCGTCTGGATGCCGACCGCGCCGCCGATCCAGCTCCCAACGAGCGCTTTGACTTGTGCGAGGTGCGACGGCAGGTCACGGTCGATGATGCGCGGACCGTGGAGCAAGTTCTTGTCGAGGAATGAGCAGCCGGCGTACGCCTGGATCTCCTCCGGCGGGTCCTCGACAAAGACCTGCTGGTACGTCGTGAACGGGTACGTCGCATTTAGCGTCTGCTCAAAGTACGTGAGCGACGACGCGAGCTTCGCGGTGCAGTACACGACATCTTCAAAGTACTCGGGCAGTGCAAAGTGCGTCATGCGCGGCATCTCGGGCGGCACGTACAGCCGGAACGGACCGACCGCAAAGCCGATCGACGAGCAGTTTGTCTTCGTGTTCACGACGTACCGGAACGACCGATAGTGGCCGTCGCGGTCGACGACTTGCTGCACCATTTGTCCACTACTCACAGCAACGCACCAGTACGGCACGGTGATCTCGAGCCGCATTGGGCACGTGTCACGCAATGTGTCACGGCACGGCATCCACGTGCGCGCGCCGTCGCAGAGGCCACCAAACGGTCCGCAGTGCGTGTACATGTGTGGCGACCGCTTTGGCTGGTGCTCGTCTGGGAGCACGAACCGCATGCCGCCACTTGGATCCTTGATGTCGTACTCGATGCGCACAACGAGCGGTTTGAAACCCGTCGTGCTCTTTGGGAGCTTGTCGACGTCCCACTGATCGAGCACGAGCTTCGTGGCATCCGACTCGTCGTCGTCATCGTCGTCGTCATCACTCTCGTCGTCATCGTCATCGTCTGCTGCACCGTCTTCCTCGTCGTCGTCGTCGTCTGCGTCGAGGTCGTCGTCGTCGCGGTGCTTACGCCGCTTGCGCTGCTTACGCGCTGCTTTTTCGGCCGCAAGCAGATCGGCCTCGGAGAGCGGCAGGATGTGCACGTCGCGCGGCATCTGGATGATCAGCTCGCCCTCTTTCGACGCGACGATCGCACCGCGGTAGAACAGGTCGAACGCTGCAAGGTCGCGGTACGCCTCGTCGACAACGTCGCTGAGGAAGCACAGTTGCTCAAACACCGCGTCATGGCCGTTGATTTGCACGCGCTTGACGTGTAGTTGCCGCGCGTGCAGACGCACGACTTTGAGCATCTCGGCCTTTGGCGCGAGCACGACCTCGGCCACACCAGTGATGGCTTTTCCGAGCACGTCGACGTTCAGGAACGCGCGTTGCTGCAGGTACTCATAGTCGCGCATCATCTTGGCAGCAGTGTCGTTTGCGTCTATCGCCGCGATGCAAGTCTGTCGTGTGCGCTCGTGCTAGTTTACAGTGGGGGTAGTCGTTGTCGTTGTCCGCACCGCTGCCTTTGCCCTACACTGATGTCGTCGACGTCGTCGCTCAAAAGGCGGCAGCTCAATCGCGTTCATCAATTGTGCAGGATGCGAGTGAGTGTTGTGAGCAAACGAATGTTCCAAGGGATTTTTTCGAATTATAAGCAAGGATAGTATAGCTCGATTCGAATGCATACAAAATTCAGTACTGCAATGAGCACCACAATTTCCGTTCTGCGGGCGTGAAACGCTACACAAAACGCAGATTGAACCTCGCAAGAGTGACTCCAGTCAGTAGGAGCTAATTTGTTGCAAACACTGACTGCAGCCTTTGAATCTTCCAAATTCTATCGAAAGAGTTCGAACAACTTTCATGCGACCTCGTCATTCGGCATTCTCGCACTTGCGCCACATGCAGTTACATACTGAAACGCAGTCAAAAATCACCTGCGCTTCTTCTCTTGCGCGCGTGTCGCCGTGCACTGTCGCTTGCCGTGTCACAACCTGCTCCAAGGCGAGACATCACTGCGGCTGCTCACAGCAAGCACCTAACTCACGTCGTTGTCGTCGTTGTCAGCGGCGTGTGGCGGGTGACTGAGTAGCGCCTGCTCAGCCACCACCACATCTTGCTCCAAGCGGACGACGGTGTGGGCGGTCGCAGGAGGGAACAAACGATCTAGCGGGCAACGTAACGAGGCAGAGAGCAAGACGCCAGCGACCACGTACACACTTGCTTCGATTCGCAGTGCAGCCACTGCTTCTTACGGATTAACACACCAAGCGCCATGATCGGTGGTGCCGTGCGGTACGTTGCTGCTGTGTGCAAGCATGCATGTGTACATGGAGTCCCTAACTGACACTTGACGTTCGCGCGCACTCGTCTCGCAGATGGGCGACAAACAAAGTCGATGAAAACGTCGTGAGCCCCGTCGCGACGCGGCTCGCCAACTCGGTCGCGAACCCGTTCGTGCTGAGCTACTTTGTCTGGGAGCGCGTGAAAGAGATGACGCCGCAGCGCGCGCGCGACCTCTCGCGACTCGTTTCGACGGCACTCGCGAACGCTGTTAGCGTGCTCAGTGCCGAGAAGGGCGAAGCACTCAAGCTCTCGACCAAGGTGCGTGCATGTGTGTCGCTAACTGTATCTCATCGTCTGTGTGCGTACGACTCCATGAGCTCGTGCTTACAGTCGATGTGGATGCACATATGCAGCGACTGCAAGACGAGTTTGTCGGTGCTGCCGTGTCGCGCCAGGGCCGCGAAGTCGTGCTCAACTCGGTCGCGACTGCGTCCAAGGTCGCGCAGGCGCTGTGCACACCGGAGACAACTGCTGCGACGCATCAGCTGTTTGAGACGTTCCAGAGCGTCATCGACTTCTTTGCGAGCGAGCCAGGGCGCAAGCTCATTGCAACGGCCGGCGAGTGCGTGACGCAGTTCTGCGCCGTTGCCGCGTCGCCCGAGTCATCGATCTTCCTCGCCGAGGCCGCAACGAACATTTGCCACGCGCTCGACGCAGAAGCGCAGCGCCGCGACGCTGCGTTGGACGATGCCATCGCTGCTAGCGCCAAGCACGCGGATGTTGCGTTTGCTGACTTGGAGAACAAGCCGAACGCTGCGCCGCCGTCGCCGACGTGGTCGAACGCCGACACGGCGTACGAGACCGAGTCGAACGTTTCGTTTGGCGCACGGTCGCGTGCAGGGTCGTATGCTGCAACAGCACCGACACGCCGACGCAACGCATTCGAATCGCCACCACGACAGCAGCGCAAGCACGAATCGAGCAGCGCGCGGTCGGCGCGCATTGAGAAGGACGTGCTGCTCAAGATGGGCGTCGCGCCAGCGATGATTGGCGAGATCCAGCGCATCCTCGATGCAGCTGCAGCGGACGACGAGATTGCGCAGATGCAGCGCGAAGACGCTGCCGGCATGCGCGCGAGCGACTATGACATGGCGTTGACCGACAACGACGACGACGACGACGCGACGATCTCGTTTGCGTTTGGTGCACCGTCGGTCCCAACGTCGTTTGTTGCAGCCGACGCCGAGACGACTGATGCAACAGCGGGTGTCGTACTGCCCGAGTGGCACAACGAGCCACTGCGGCAGGCGCTGCGGCGGCGTCACGTGCGCGACGACGAGCGCGTTGCGCAGCGCAACCCGTCGGAGACGCAGGCGCGCGAGATCGCAACGACGCTCGCGACGCGGCAAGTGCGCGCGAGCGACTTGACGCCAGTCGACGCGTTTGCAGTCCGCGCGATCAGCTTCATGCTCGTAGGCGCGGTCGCGGTCGTGCTGCTGCTCGTGGTGTTTAGTGTCTACCGCTCGCTCTTTTAGTACTACAATAGTAACGACTACGGAATGCACGATGATGGATGATGAGGATGGACGATGTGTAGCTACTCGCATCCGTCAGTCAGTCGTTTAGTCGGCAAGGACGCTCGTTGCTACACACTTGCGCAGCCGCATGGTTAATGGAGAGCGCGACATTGATCGCGCTGCACAGCTGCAGGTCGCACTTGCACTGCCGCCGCGATTCGTGCTCACGTTTGGCTAGCAGAGCGAGTTCGTCACTGCGCCGTTCGACTTCGACTTTTGCTATTGCTTCCCACGCGTGTTTGTCGAAAGCATAGCAACGATCAGATCAATCTATACCACACACACATGCGCGACAGAACGAGGTAGACGGTGAACGCCATGATCAAAGAAAACGAGCGGTTATATCTAATGACGAGAGCGCGAGTACGCATGACGCTGGTTGCTGCTCAGACGCTTCGTCCACAGCCAGACAGACACCAGTGGACGTCACCAGCACCAATAGCAATAGCAGCAACGCTACTCGGCAGCACGAACGCGACGAGCGAGCAGTCACTCCGCGGTCCGTGCATCATTGACCAAGTCTGCTGCAATCTCGGCTGCGCTCTTGACCCACTTGTCGTGCACGCGTCCGACCTGGAGCTGGTGCGACGCGCGCGGGCTCACAAGTCGCAATTGCTTGTTGCTGTTGAAGCCATCGCGGCAGACCTGCTGCTTGAACGTCAGGAGTGCTTGGTTCACGACTTTGATGCTCGTGCAGAGGCCGTACGCGTGCTGGAGCTGCTTGCGGTCACCGCTGTCTTTCGCAACGGTCCAGACGCTCGGTGGCGGCACTGCGAGCATCCACGCATCGCACGTAAAGAGGTCGTCTGGCATGTACTGCTTGTAGTACATCCACTCGCGACCATGGGCGTCTTTTGCCGTGTACGTGTGGCAGCCGTGGAGCATCGACGCGACTTCGGCAATGACGAGTGGCTCGACCGGGTCGGCGCACGGATTGCTCTTTAGCAAGTCGATGAAGCCCCAGTACTCGTCGTTCTTGCCAGCGAGCGCGAGGTTGTCAAAGATCGTGTGTTTGACGTTGTGGCGCGCCGTTGCAACGACGTACCCCATCATCTCGGCCATCCACGAGTCGCGGTGCCGCTCGCGCTTCCCGACCGCCATGCTGCAGTAGTCGTCGACGATCGCATCGAGGTCGTGCCGCGTGAGTGCATACGGCGGACCAACAGAAAAGTACTCGCGGCCATCGGCTGCCGAGACATTTTTGCACTCGGGACAGACGTCAAAGTTCGAGCCAGTTGGGTCATCGAATCCAGCTGCACTGAGGTAGCTCGACCAGCGCTGTGCGACTGCAACGCCGTCGGCGACGCGGTCCGTCACGTTCGCGACTGCACGCGTGCCGTTGTACACAAAGAACGGCTTGTACTGCCGCAAGCCGTCCACCACTTCCGAGTGCTCGTCGTAGTTCTCCGAGTCGACGTCGTTTGCGTGCGTGACGCGATAGCCAGCGTTGACTGCAAACGGCTTGAGGAACATAAAGTCCGGGTCAATGAGCACCACAAGCGTTTCGCGCACCGGTGGGTT
This sequence comes from Globisporangium echinulatum, assembly GCA_023336405.1. Taxonomy (NCBI): domain Eukaryota; phylum Oomycota; class Peronosporomycetes; order Pythiales; family Pythiaceae; genus Globisporangium; species Globisporangium echinulatum. The sequence continues at coordinate 12,708 of JAADWX010000240.1, read as the reverse complement.
CGCATGCCGGACCCAATCGCGTAATCCAAACGGCTTGTTGTACGGCGCGTAGTTGTCTTGCAGCATCGTTGCGTTCGCGGTCGGACGGTCCGAAAAGTCCTTTGTCACGTGCAGATGCAAGTGCGGCGACACGCGCGCGCGCGCAATGACGTCGCGCAGCGCGGCGTCCGAACAGCCACTTACGATGCGCGTGAGGCGGCCGCGTTGCTTGACGCGCGCAAACGAGTGCGCGAGCACTTGGCTCTGCCAGTCCTGGTACGGGTCGCACGTCGTCGAGAACACAAAGTGGATGTCGTCGCTCTCGGGCGCACCTGGTAGTGGCGCTGTTGTCTCGCGCTTGCGTTTATAGTCGCCAAAGTGGACGCTTGGCTCGCTCGCAATGACCGAGCCGGGTGCGTGTGCGACTGCAGTCGGCCACGCCGGCTTGTTGAGCTCCATCGGGAGCTTGCGGTTTGCGTTGAAGCCAAACGGACAGAACTGGCGCTTGTACGCCACGAGCGCGTGGTTGTACGCTTGGAGCGCAAGGCAGACGCTCATGCTGTGACGGCGCCGTAAAATCGTTGGGACGCGCTCGTAGCCGTTTGTGTTTGTTGCGAGGTCCCAGATGCGAGACGGCGGTTCCTGGAAGAGCCACGCGTCGCACTCGAGGACGTCCGGTGGGATCTGCGCGTCAAAGAAGCTCCAGTCACGGCCGTCGAGCCACTGTGGAAGCGTAAAGTTGTTTGCACGCACCGAGATCGGGAACGACGCGAGCGCTGTTGCATGTGGCACAGCTGCCTCGGTCGCGTTGCACGGGTTGTGCGCAATGTCGTCGACAAAGTCCCAGTTCTCGTACCGCGACGGGTAGTGATGGACGCTCAAGACGCCCGAGATACCGACTGTCACGTCGTGGTGCGCTGCTGCAAGTGGGAACGCCAAGTGGCGCTTTGTCGGCGCAAGCTTGTCCCACGCGTCGACGGCCGTCGGGAGCGTTGCTGAGAGCACGCCAAGCTCGAGCACGAACGGCGCAGTTGCAGCGTACGCGCGCCAGTCCTTGACGTCGAATACGCGCGAGTCGCGCGTTGGTGCAACGTGTGCGAGTTCGTCGATTGTGAGCGGCGCCTTGCCGGGCCAGTACCACGCTGCGTCCTGGCCAAACCAGCGCGGGTCGGCAACGTCCTCGGCTTCGCGAAAGAGGTTGCGGATGTCGAGCTTCTTCGTAAAGATCGCGTCGCTGTCGACGAGCATGACAAAGTCGCGCGGCTGGAGATGGTCGAGTGTGCCGCTTGCGCGCTGCTGCTCGAGCCACATAAGCACAACGTGCGGGTGGAGCGTCGTTGTCACGTGGCCCTCGCCAAAGTTCGTTGTTGGCTCCTTAATGCTCGGGAACGCGTGCGTGTGCACGCCAAGCGTAGGGTTCTGCTTTGAAACGAATGCAGTATGCTCTTCAGCGCTGCAGCCATAGACCAAATGCGACACGTTGCGCTCGTAGCCGCTCGCGCGTAGCGAGTGCGCGAGCACTTGCGCGTGCACGATGTCGAGTGGCGTGCATCTGGACGTGAACACGACGTGCTGGACCGTGCGGTGGTCGTGCAGCAGCTTGCTCTCGAGCGCGGCTTTGTGCTCCTGCAATAGCTGTGCGACCGTCTTGCCGGCTGCACCACCGCTGTTGCTGGTGCCTGCAGCAGCGCCGGCTGAGCGCGCGTTTGTCGTCGAGAAGAACTGGACGTTCACGTAGCAGAGCACGAGGAAGACAAGCACGAGACCTGCAAGTAGCGCTGAGCGCACGCCGACGCGCCTCGCAGCGTGCGCAGCAAGTGGCCGCTTGCCCGAGTTTTGGCGCCGCGGGAGCATTAGAGAACTGTGCTCGCGCGTGCAGGTAGGTCGTGGAAGACGTCGAGTCACAAGGGGGAGAGAGACTGCTGGTCGAGGTGCTGGTCGAGGTGCTGGTCGAGGTGCTGATGGTCGGCTGGGCGATGAGATGTGCGACAACAGAGGCACGCGCTTGTCGTCTCGCAATTTGCTCACTTTGCAACTGAAACGTTGTAGATAACATTTATAATGAGCACCCTCTCAAATATGATAGAACACCCATCGTACTTAGTGGCATTCATCGACCTACATGTCGATATATCTAAAAATGCATTACAGTGCAGATTAAATGTCATACGACGACACAACATGTGATGATCAAGTGCATCGAGCAAGTGTGCATGACACGCGACGACACAGTCGGCAGATCGCGGTCTATATCATCAGTACGCCATCATTTCGCCGAAAAAGGTCAACTCGGCACGTTGCCTAGCAGTAGTGTGATGCTGCTGCATTGTGCAACAACGTCGAGCCGTCGCTCGCTGCTCTTGCGGCATTCAAACTGCCTTTGGTGTACGGTCAGCTGGTGCGATCAACGATGTGCCGATTCACTCACTGCATCGTGCCTACTTCGCTTGCGTACGCTGCACGACGAGACAGTCACTACTCAATCGTTGTTGTCTCAATGCCGCTGTTTTTGGTCGTGACTCGCAGTCTATATCTGTTTGAACATGTCATCGACGCTCATGTCGTCGCGTTCGACTGCGAGCGGCTGACACCAGCGCTCGCTTGGTCGAGAGCACCACACACGTTGCAACTTGCGCGTTTTGCGGGTCGGACACTCGATCGAGAACACGGCCGTGTCGAACAACGCGTCATCGCCAGCAATGGATGCACTGTCGTCGGTCCCTTCGACTGTCACTTGCTGTACATTCGCTAGCGAGAGTGCGAATCGAAACACGCGGCAGCTATCGACGACGCCGTGGAACGCGTGCCAGCCGATGCCGACGCCGACGCTATCATCGGTCGTAGCACCGCCGCTCACTGCAGCAAACGCGTCGACATCGACAAAGCCCGTGCCAACCTGCGCGACGTACAGATTGCGCCACTTTGTTGGGAGCTGGCCATGTACAGTCGCTACTCGCTCACCGTCGAGGTACACACACTCGCACTCGCCGTCGTACACGAGTGCGAGGTTGTACCATCGACATGGCTCGAGTGCTCGCGCGACTGGCGCAACGTGCTGCATCGAGTGCATCGCTGAGCAAAAGAGGTCGCGCTGTGCGTCGATGTAGACGAGCTGTGCGTAGCTGCTGGGGGCGGATGTTGCGTCGTCAGTATACTGCGTTTGCTGCGCACCGATCAGCACGCCACCAGTGTGGACAAGCGGGTCGTCTGGCGAGATGCTAAAGCATATCGTGAGTGAGAACTGCTTGGCATTGCTCCCAAATGCTGTGCGCATGCTGTCGCACACGGCGACAGCCGGTGCGACCGTTGTGTGCTGCTGCTGTGCATGTTGCTGCGTTGCGCGACCTGGAAACGCAAACGACGCGCACTTGCGGATGTAGCGCTGTTTGCTCGATGGTGTGCGTGCTGTTGCAGTGGCGTGCGCATGTGCACTACTACTGTCGCTGGCACCTCTTGCATGCGTGCGAGCAGTTGCTGCTGTCGAAGTTGCGGACAAGCGATCGACCCAAAGCGCTTCGAGCGAAAACGACTTGAGCGCAGCACTGTTGGCGTGTGAAAGCGCAAACAGCTCGACTCCGAGCAGGTACGCGGCGACGCGCGCAAGCAGCTCGGTGGGCAACACGCACGGGAAGCTGTGCGTTGCAGCATCGTCGTGACAGCAGGTCTTTGCGCACAATGTGTTATGTGCTGCTGTTGTTGCCACAGCCATCATGATGTCAGTGATTGGGTCGAAATGTTGTGACCGCTTATCGTTTTGCTGATCATGTTTTGTGGCAATTCACTTCGCGACAACGCTTTCGATATTTGCGGTACTGTTTCTGATGCAAGATGGACTGCATTGGTGCGATTCATGGCCATAGGCTTCACTTGTTTCAACAAAATCAGTCAGTCAACAATTTACCCAACCAACCCAAAAGGAAGAGTAGAGCAGCACAAGAGGGAGAGAACGACACAAGGACAACGACGTACCAACCGACTCACTCGCAATCTCGCTGACAAGTGCACACACACCGCTTCTTTCACTTCCGAGCACACACACGCCACCGCTACGCCCCATTTGCACTCTCTGACAACACATGAGCACACTTGGAGTCGTCACCGACGCACCGCGGCAGCACCCGCTGCTCGTGATCGAGCAACTTGCGTCGCAGTGCACCGAGCTACACGAGATGCGCTCGATCTGCGAACAGATTTGCAGTCGCCTTGCAGCGCTCACGACCCACTTGGAGACACAGGATTTTTCAAACAACAGCAACGCGATCAGCAGCATCACGGGCGGCTCGGCGTGGTCCGCGCGCGCCGACACGCTCATTGCGCGCCTATCGCGCTTGGTCGACCGCAACGTGCGCAACAACACAGTGCGGCGCCTCACAGACGTCCAGCGTTTGAGCGAATTGTACGACCTGCAGGTCGACATTGACGCTGCAGTTCGCGCGAGTCGTGCCGAGCACGTCGACCCAGCACGCAAGTGGCACGCGCAGTGGGTATCTGACGTCGAGGCTGCCGAACAAATGCTCGAGCGTGCAGCACTCGACGGCGACGTGTTGCGGCGCGAACTCAGCGCAAGCGACAACGCACAGCGCGAAGCGCTCACACTCGTCAAGTTTGCAGCTGCAAACCTCAGTGACACATCACTCACCAGCAACGACTGCGACGCGTCCGACGGCGACAGCAACGAGGTCGCAAAGTACCGTGCGCATCGCTTGCGCGTGTTCAAGCAGCTCTTTCAGTTGCTGCTCGGCGGCATTGTGGCTGTTGCAGTACCAGCTGTGCCCGAGTGGTTCATCTCGCCAAACGACGTTGCGGTGCGCAGCGGCCGTGCTGCACTGAGCGTCACAGCCGACGCCGACGTACGGCTCGGCGACTGGCTCCCAGTCGCAAAGACTGTGGTCGTCAAGCAGTTGACAGACTGCAACGCCGCGATGCGCGAAGCAGCGCTCTGGTACCCGCTCACACACGTCAACGTGCTCAAGCTCGTTGGCGGCTGCGCGGTCTCGACGCCGCCGTTTGTCGTGTACGAAGCGCTCGAGATAGACGCACAGCCACTCGATGCGTTCCTCATAGCACGGGCTGCCTCAGTTGCTAGTCGTACTAGCACTGCTCAGTATACATCGAGCAGCCGTGTGAGTGTGTTTAACGTGCTCGCGCAAGTCGCCCAGGCACTGCTGTACCTCCACACACAGCACGCGCTCGTGCACGGTGACGTGCGGTGCCGCAACGTCTTCGTGAGCGCCGACGGCCGCGCCAAGCTCTGCAGCTTTGCCCAGGCAGCAAGCATTAGCGACGATGCTACAACGTCAACACCGCAACAACCGCGCGTGCTCCATTCATCGAGCTCGTTGCGGTGGGCCGCGCCCGAGTCGCTCGAGCAAGCAGTTGGCAGCCTGACGTTTGCAGCTGACGTCTACAGCTTTGGCATGTGCATCCTCGAAGCCACGACCGACGGCGATGTGCCCTGGGGCTTCACAGACGACACAACGATCCGCATGCGCGTCGCTGCGGGCGACTTGCCGCCACGCGATAGCAGTGACAAGGTTGTCGACAGCGACGTCTACACACTCGTGACTGCAATGTGTGCGCATGACCCGAGTGCACGGCCAGCACTTGCAGACGTCGCAGCGTCGCTCGAAGAGTTCGCAGTCCGCGAGCGGCAGCAGATTCGTGACGCTCTTGCGAGCGCTGCTCGCGCACTGCGCAGTGACGCAGCGACTGCGACTGCGACTGCAACTGCGACTGCGAGTGTCCAGTCTTCGCAGTCGCAACTACGGACTTCAACGTCGTCGGTCGAGTACGATGAATACCGTCGGCGGCTGTCCTTCCAAAGTCACAACGGTGGCGCAGCAACATCGTCGCTGAGCGACGCAAAGAGCGTTGTGTCGGACACGTCGAGCGCGCCGTCAAAAGACGAACTGCGCGCTTCCACCGACGCTGTGAATGTCGTGACGCTGCGGCTCCAGTGGCTTGGTGTCAAGATCAACTCGATCGGCGCCAAGATCGTCGTGAGCAAGTTTTTGCGCGCTTCGTCCGGTGTTGTCGGCGAGATCGAAGCGTCCGATGTCGTTGCGCTCGGTGACGTCATTGTCGCGGTGAACAACCAAAGCACGCGCGGCCTCGATCGCCACGCACTCGGTGCGCTCATCCAGCGCACGCCGCGGCCGCTCACCCTGTCGTTCCGACGCGAATCGGCACTGCTCAATGACGCGCTGCAGTTCCGTGGTCTCGCTGTCGACGCGCGCAGTCGCGACCGTGGGGCTGCCGTGCTGCTGCCTGGCGCACTCGACCGCGTGCTCGGCGGCCCAGCAAGCGCGTTCTCATTCGAGCTCTGGTTTGCACTGGCCGACAACCCCGAGTCGTACATCGGTGGCATCCTGTTTGGGGCCCAGGACGTGGCAGCTGGCGATGCTGCGTGGGCATACGTCCACAAGCAGCTCATCGTCGTCGATCGGCACGGGAACCTCTGCGTGTCGTTGCTCAACAAGAGCGACACACCGGCGCTCATCGCGCGCGAGCTGTCGCTGAACATCTGGTACCACCTCGTTGTGACGTATAGCGATCAACATCTTGCTGTTTACCTCGATGGTGAGCTGCGCCACTCGGCAACCAGTACGCTTCATCGCGACTGGTCGCGCCTCGCACATGCCAACATCGGATCCGGCTGCATCTCGGGCCTTGCATCGGCGAAGCCAACGCCCGACTTTACTGGCTGGTACGGCTTTAACGGCTTAGTGCACGACATGAACGTCTGGCGCAGGACGCAGCTCAGCGACGTCGCAGTCCAGCAGCTCTTTCGCGGTGCGCGCGACTGTGTCGACATCCCGAGCTACTCGCTCCGGCGCGACGCACTGCGCAAGTTCAAGCGCAGACCAAGTAGTCATAGCAGTGCACAGTTGCTGCTTGTTCCTGAGCGAGTGCGTGCGTCGCAGCCGCAGCACGTTGTTGCACAAGTGTACTGACAAATGAGCTTGTAATGCATGTACAGAATGTCATGTCAATAGTGACAGTTTGGCAGATCATTTGTACACATTAATATACTGTTTAAACAAGCTATGCTTTTGAAATGTGTAGTACACACTGAATGTGTTTGTAAAGGGTATCACATTTTACGTCGTCATGACTGCAGCGACACTCTGTCGCCGATTCAACGTCGTACGTTGTTGCACTTGGTTCATCGCAACTACGTCACAGTGCATGGACCATTGAATGTAACGATCTGTTTGTCGATCCACACCTGCACTCTTTCGCTATCTCTTCTCAACTCTGTCGCTATCGCTCTTGTCAACCAACCATTCGCTTGCTTCCGACTCACGCATCGTCCTCATCGAGTGGCTCGGGTGCTGTCGTTCGCAAGTTCCCAGCCTTGTCGGTCCGCGCGTACAGCCGCAGCTCGTTCATCTTGTGCGCAAAGAAGTTCATGTCGACAAAGTACTGCTTCTTGGCCCGTGCAGCCATTGCTTCGCGCTGCTTTGGTGTCATGCGCAAGACGCGCTCGACGGCTTCACAGACGTCGCCGCCGCCAAACGACGCGGTCAGTCCTGGCACGTGCGTCAAGCCGTACTCGCCCATGTAGCCACCGCCGAGGATCTGCTGCTTGAATATCCGGCGCGTCGAGTGCACGAGGATCCCAGACGCCGGTGTCAAGAACTCGTTCATCGGTGGGACGTCGGTCGTCACGACGACAGCGCCACTTGCACGCGCTTGGTTGATGTAGTGCCCATACCCTTCGTGGAGGCTCGTACATAAAAAGAACGCTGCCTCGGCAATGATCTTCCCAAACGCATTCGCTTCGATCCGTCCAAACTCGAGCTGCACTTGGCTCTTCTGGATCCGCGCATCGTACGTTGCGCGCATCTCGTCGTGGTACACGTCGGGGTGCATGTAGATCGTGAGCTTTGGAAAGTCCGGCCGTCGGAGCCAGCAGTCGAGCACCGGTCGCGTGCCTTTCTGGACGCTCGTGCCAACTGCGTGGATGAACGTGACGTTTGAAAAGTTCTTGGGTGCGATCGCCGCTGCGCCGAGCGTATGGCGCGCAAACGTCGCAACGTCGGACGACGTGTGACGCGTGTAGAAGACCTTCGTGTTGCGCGGATTGCCCTCCTGTTTGTACCAGAGCCGCACGCGCCGCGCGCAGATCGCAGTCTTGCAGAGCACGGCGTCGACGCCCCAGTAGTGCTTTGCCTGGAGCTCGTACATCTCAATGTTCGCCATGAGGTACAGTGGCTTTGCGCGCGGCCAGTCCGGCGAGTTTGGGATGCCGTCCCAGTAGTGATTGAAGAAGATCATCGGCGTCTTGGGACAGAGTTCGTGATACGTCAGTGTCTTGCCGGTCGCTTTGTCGACGTACTTCATCTCGATCGCCCACGCAGGGAGCATGCGCGTCTTGAGGACTGTGCGCAGTCATTGTGTGAATATACGTGAGCGGATGGCAGACAGAGCCATGTGACCCCAATGCGCATTCGATACGTACGATCATCCACATACATCCACACAACATGCAGGGACGTACACTTGGTGTATGCGATCGAGTCTTCGCAGTAGCCGTGGCCGCGGATGCCGAGCGGTAGGAAGAGATCGACGTCGGGGCACTCGCGGATCTTGTCGATCAAGTCTGGGTCGTCGCGGTTGATGAGTGGGCTCGGAGTTGCGACCTTGCCATTGAGTCCGTACGTCCACGGAATGACGCTGTCCTTGTGCTTGAGGCACGCTTCGTGCAGCAGACTCAAGTGCACGAGGTCGGCCTCGCCAACGTCGCGCGCGAGCTCAGATGCGATGATCTCGTCGGGGTACAGGTCGGTGCCTTCATCGGCCTCTTGCTGCAAGTACTGCGGCACCGTAACGACACCATTGTCGGCAATGAATGCGTACTCGAGCAGCAATGCGAGCGCACCGAGCGCTACGACTGCGACCATGACGTGGAACGCCGAGAGGCGCGCGAGCAGCGCCTTGCGCGCGCTCAGGTGGTCGTTGTAGACCTTGTGGAACTCCTTACGCGCCATGACAGCGAGCGTGTGTCTGTGTGTGTCGTGGTGTGTGCGCCCACGCGTGGCCCGCTGTGCGTCGGGGAGCTACTGTTGCGTGCGTCTGCCTGCGTCTGCGTGTCCACGGACCTGCTGGTCGCCTCGAGCAGGTGCTGTAGCTGCTGCTGTGCTGCTGCTGTTCTGGGTGCCAGTGTGGCTTGGCTTGGCTGTTTCCCCCTGCTCATTGCTGCGCTTATTGGAGGTCAATTTTCAAGGACGACACGACGACAATGCCAGCAGCTGTAGATTCGAGGTAGCTCGTAATCGCACGATATCACTGATAATATGTAGCAAACGTGCGAAAGCGCGGCGTTAGCTTTCTCATTCACCCAAAACCCGATTTTCCAGGTAGTCTTTCTCATATCACGACTGAACATGCTGCCCAGTTGCTTTCACATCTATGCATATAAAGTCAAGTGGGACAACGAGATAGGGCATCAGCTGTTGTCCGCATTGGAAATGATGAAAATGCAAGCAATGATAAATCGACTCCTGTATTTTTAATCCTGTTGGGCAGCAACACTTTGTACTGTTGTGAGTCCATCAGCAACGATGACTCGGTAGCGCCGCTGCCAACCATGTCGAGACGCATCGAGTGCACCATTGTCCAGGATACTCATCGTCAAGTACCGAGTCTGTGCGCGCTGATTCCACACAGCAGTCGCATACCCTACGATGAACGGAAGTCAAACGCACGACGTCTGTTGTCAGACGGTTGAGCTTGTCAACATTGTGCCTCACTACACCTCCGTTTCAACTACATTCACATGACGAGGTCGCCGCGCTCATTGCATCCTATACTCTCGCTACCGAAGACGCATTGCTTGTCGCAACCAATCGTCACACTCGTCTACTACCTACCCACTCACTTATATCCCAGCGCTAGTCGCACAAGATGCTGAACGGACCACGACCGCCGCGTTCGTATCGGATCCCGACCATAAGCTCCTCGAGGATCCACTGACTCGGGTTCGCTGTCGCGACACTGTCGAGCACGCCACCAAACACGAGCTTGCTGTGCTGGCTGCTCTCGTCCGTCGGCTCGCAGATGAGCCACTTGAGGTTGTCCATCCAAAGCTCTTCGCGCATCGGCTCGAGTCGCGTCCGACCGCGTCGCGGCGCTGCTGCACTCGCAAGGACGCGCGCTGGGTCGACTGCACACGTCAAGATCGCGCAGCCATTGCCCACGCCGAGCGGCACGCGCGACGTAAGCACGAGCGTGCGCATGCGCTGCTCGAGGCCGTTGGCACCGAGCTCAGCTGGCCGGTCGATCGTGCGGTAGATCAGCAGATTGTCGGCGTCGATGCGCTGGAGGATGTGGAAGCGCACCTTGAGGCTCGGCGAGTAGAGCTGCTCGCTCGACTGCTCAGTCGTTGCGAGCGTCCAGTACTGCTGCGCCATGCTCTCAAAGTGCTGGAACAGAAAGATCTTCTCGAGCGAGTACGTGATGCACCCGCGCTCGACGGTCCGGTAGTCTTTCCAGCCAAAGAGTTCGGCGCCCCACGTGAAGTCGCTATCGCTGCGTGCTCGCAGCGCCAACACGCGTTCAAGTGCGCGCGCCGTCACGTGCGCGCAGTACTCGGGCGTGAGTGCCCGCAAGTCGTCGTGGCTCGGCGGCAGTGCACTGCGCGTCTCCCACTCGAGTCGCACGCGCTCGATCGCACGAAGCTCAGCGCCTGCGAGCTGCTGCACTTGCCGCTCGAGCTGTGCGAGCATCGTCAACTTATGCGCGAGCTCGGCGTTCTCAACTCGCAGCGCATCGGTCTCGTCTAGCAGCGCTGCGAGGTGCGTTCGATCGCTATGTGATCGGTTGCTGCTGCTGTGACGCTTGTACTGAGCGCGCGCTTCGACGGCAGCAGCTTCGAGCTGCGCGACTTCGCGGCGAAGGCTCTCGAGTGTGTTCTAGTGCACAGATGCAGTGTGCCAAAATGCAGATGGACGTCAGTGCACACGAACACGAGCTGGTGGCGCCGTAAAGTGCGACCAAGTGACCGCTACGCAGAGCATACCAGCGTCTCGTAGTACACGCGCTTTGCAAACGCGCGGTCGCGCTCGAGCTCAGATGATGCGCGTGTTCGCTTACTCTTCTTCCTTACAGTCACGTTCGTGCGTATCGATGGTGCTGACGGTGTCGTAGCTGCTGCGCTGTGGTTGTGTGCGTGTGACGAAACGCACTCGCTCAGCGTCTCGCTGCTGCCTCCTGCGGCGTTGTCGCCATCGTCGTCCGATAGATCGACGTGTACAGCATCGAGGCGGTTCTGCTCAAGAAAGTCGAGCATCTCAGTCACGTTCGCAAGGTCACTTATCGCACTCTCACTGTTGCTCGCGACGCATACTGCAGACTCGATTGTGTCTGTGGCACATCGGCGACGACGTCTCGTTGGCACTCTGCGCTCCAAGCTATTCGCCTCGGCCATTCGCGTACTTGACGAGATCGTTCGTGTGCACCGTAGTTACGCAGTATCACCACTGCTGTGAACGTGACGGGAGTCGGAAACAGTCGAGCAGCAGTTGATGCCACGCCACTGCTGCTGTCACTTGCTGCGTCCTTTTGGTGAACGTCGTCGTCCTCGAACGCAGTCACCTGCGCAGCCCACTCCGCACGATAGTGTATTTTAATCTGCGAGAAATTATCAAACCGTGATATTTAGCAGTTATCTCAAACAATCGTATGACCAACAAGCCGAGCAAACCTGCTACGCAAGCCGTCAGTGATGTTGGGTTGTTCTCGATCCTGTATGATTGTCGACCGCTACGCGGACACCGTAGATTTGCCGCCCGCTGGGTGGGCGGCCTTCATTTGGCACCCTTTCAACGCTAAAAAACGCTTCTCAGGCATAAACGACCATCTTGTCCAGAAAAGAATTATTTTATTTCTTTTACATTATTCAATATATAGCTCTATACCCATAAAAGAATAACTCACTTTTTAACCACGCAAAAATGGACTGTTACAGAACGTTTAGCTTATCAACTTCACGGCCGGTTTGTACATGTGAGCGGTATTACTGGTGCTCATTGATACTGTTGATCTAACGGGAGACATAAGGGGGTTAGATGTATACATGTGCCAGGGCGCGTGGGGATATGGATCTAACGGGAGACGTAAAGGAATGTATTTTGCTCCGATGTTGGTGATCTAACAGGAGTCGTACAGCTTTATGCTTTTCACCAATGCTGATGATCTGACAGGAGTCGTACTGGGGTATTATGTACATATGTATCAGGATCCTTTCAACAGACTGAAGAGAGTCTAATATGTGGGGATATGGATTTAACCAGATTTGTTAGGGGTACGATTTGCTCCGGTGTTGGTGATCTATCGGGAGCCGTAATGGAGCACATATGTTGGCGATCTAACGGGAGACATAAAGAGAATGATTTGCGCGAAGTGGATAACATTTAACGCTCAAATTCTAATATTAATGCGTCGAAATGAACCTTGTCGGAATGCACCACGTTAAAATATACATTGACAAATGTTAATGTGTCGTAATATATTCAATGCTCTGTTGTCATTCACATTAGACATGTCAAAACGTATGTCAATTTACATCGCATGAACGTATATATGTACTGTAACCGGACGTGTCCGAGTTACGCAGCACCTTTGCGAGGAAGCGTGTGTGAACACCTTCAGCAAGGATTCCAGTCGATAAGACGGGAAGCAAACAAGACACTGGGTTTGAGTGCTCAAAAGTGTAACTGATCATTG
>JAADWX010000239.1:0-30891 GCA_023336405.1 Globisporangium echinulatum | reverse complement strand
TACTTGGCGTCAATGACGAAGGAGATCAGCGACGCAGCAGACGCTCAAGGCAAATCGCCAAGGTGTCCGATCGCAGCTGTACCAAAGAAAGTGGGCGGCAGCAAGTCATCAAGCTCAAGCGCACCATCCAGCGGTTCGAGCCCACCATCCAGCGGTTCGAGCGCACCATCCAGCGGTTCGAGCGCACCATCAAGTGGTTCGAGCAAGGGGGACGGCAGTGCAGCATCTCGAAGCACTGGTGTCTCGTTCTTTGGTGTCGCACTCACGATCGGAGCAGTCCTAGTTGCTGCGATGTCGTAGTGTGCCACATCAGTCGAGCAGGCATGAAGATCCGAGTGTGCCTGTATCAAGTCGAACGAGGGCTTCCATGTGACCGTCCGGCAAAGCAAGAACAGCTCGACATTCTCAACGGACTGTGAGCGCACCACTTTCGATCGTCGCTCACTACAAGCATGGATGCATCTGCGCTGAGTTGCTTTGTCGAACATTTCTTTGAGTCTCGACTAAGTTGTCGTTACGCGGAATGGATGAAAGGGTAGCATGCAAAAAAAACTATTTAGAAAAGCACTTTGTTTTAGTCTTAATGTGCTTAAGCAAATAATACAATACTATTGTGATGCTACACAATTGAGACTTGCTGAAACAAAACAAGTGTCTATATTATGATAATATCACTTATTCTTGTCTACAGCATAATAAAGCAAATAAATGCATTCGATGCTGAGCGTGATGAAAGCAAGGGGATCAGTTTCGTTGAAGAACTGCAGCATCAAGCGATGCGGGTTGCCTCTCGACATGACGATATGTGAGCAGGAACGAGTGACCGTGTGTTGTTCTCACGAAGAACCCAAGACATCAAGGTCAATCAGTGCTTGGTCTTGCTTGTCCATCGTTGTCTCCAGCCTCATCCATTGCTGATTCCGTCACCAAGAACACAGCAACTCTCTGCCTCACCAAGCCACCTTCTCGTCTACCACGCCATGCTCGAGTCGTTCCTGCAGCGCTTCGGCTTCGCCAGCGCCTCTGTTGCCACAGCTATCACGCCCAACAACGATGCGATCGCAAACGCGTGTGCAACTGCAACGCCAAGTAGTGCGAGCTATGACGACGACTGGGTCGTGCTCGCAACCAGTCCAGCGGCGATGACGAGTGCATCTGTCAGTACTGTCGCGAACGGTACAACAGCAGCAAGCGCGCAGACAGCACTCGCTACACAACGCTCGTACGCCGATGTCGTTGCCGGCCGAGCAAACTCCCAGAGTAGCGTGTAGCACAGACACACAAACTGATCACGCAAGGCGACCTCTGAACGACGCGCTGCAGCCACACACTGCAGTTGCGACCTACATACTATTTACACACACACATACACACATGCTACATCTACATCGAGCGCGCGAGATCCGCGACCTCCACTTGCAACTGTTGCTTGTTTGTATGATCGCATCACCCCATCCCATGCAGCTGCGTTGACACATACAGACGACCACTCGGCTCGCATGCGCTTTACAATACACAACACTTCGTTTGTTCATCCACTCGCTCATCCTGCCTCACGATGTCACGCCTTCACCAGTATGCAACCGTCTCACACGTTGTCTTTGCTCGTGGCGTCGCACTCGGCTGGTACGTGCATCAGCAACTTTGCAGGTACGAGCTTTGCAAGTTCCGCGCGCGCGCACTTGTGCAACTCGAGGCGCCGCAACACCTCCGTGTCGTCGTTGATCTCGAACGGCGCGCTAAAGTTGAAAAAGATGTCCTGCCGGTCCTCCGACATCTCGCACTGGATGACCGTGTCCTTGCCCGTGTTGACGACAATGAACGGCAGGAAGATGCGGCCTTCGTCACTGATCGTACTGCTAGTCGCATGCGACGTTGTTGTGGCAACTGCTGCGTCCTCTGCTTGTTTGCGCGCTGCGTTGCGCTTCAGCAAGTTCTTCATCGCGACTTGCTGGACGAGCCAAGAGGCCAATACAGAGTCAAAGAGCGAGTCAGTCAGTGTGACGGACGGTTGCATACAGCGCTAAAGCTGTTGTCCAGTAACGCACCTGAACAAGCAGGTCCTGGAGATGCTGTTTTTTCTGCTCAAGGCTCTTCAGGCGCTCGTTGCGCTCGGCCTAACGAGTGCGTGATGTGTACATCAGAGTCAGCACTGACGCAGCTATACGCAGCAAGCCAAGCGACAGCCAGACGCACGTCACAAGCACGTACGATGAGCATCTCAGTGTCGTGCTGGAGACTCGACGGCAGGCCTTTCCATTGGATCTCCTTGCGCTCTTTCGAGATGATGTCCATTGCCATGAGCACGTTCAGCGCGTCGTACACGCGTCGCCGGATATTCTTCTCGTCGTACACGGCCTCGTTCGGCCGCATCGTAATGAACTCGCGCACGAGCTCGTCGGCAACTTCGTTGTACGTCGTGATGTGCTTCTCCTCGACTTTCTGGCACACTTTCATGCTAAAGTGGCGCAGGCCTTTGTTGATCTTGACGTACTTGCGCTTCTTGCCCGACGCGCTACTAGTAAGAGAGAGGCAGGTCGACCAGTCATCAGTACCAGCAGTCGGTCAGTCGCGATAACACAGACACATAGACCGACACACAGACATAGACAGCCACTCATACAAGCATACAGATAGACACACGCAGCAATGACGTACGGACTCCCAAACGTTGGGCTGCTCACGCCAACGCCAACGCCACTGCCAAGGCCAGTGCCCATGCTCGCAGTCGACAGCGGGCGCTTAGCAGTACTACTACCAACGCCAATATGGCGCTCGCTCGCATTCGTGTCATCGTCACCTTCATCTCCCTCGTTGTTGTTATCAACGGCCTCTTGTTTGATGTCGACGAGCGCGCCGTCTTTGAGCAGTCCAGCTTCCGTTGCCATCTTCTCGAGGCCCTGCGCTTTCATGAGGTTCACAAAGTCGTCGTGGAGGCTGGATGGTGTGATCGCCGTGCTCGTTGCGTCGTCGCCAAACGACCGCACGATTGTAGGCGCAGCAGTAGCAGTAGCGACAACAGCAGCTGCAGAGCCGTCGCCCTTCTCCTCCTCCAAGTCCATCTCAACGAGCTTCTTGAGCTCGCGCCGCGTCACGCGGGGCTTCACGATCCCACCCGTCGCAGCTGCAGGAGTGACGCTGCTACCATTCGCTGCTGCAGCTGCTGCTGCGAGCCGCATCTTTGCGGTCACGCGCGCCGGCGCTCTTGGATTCACGTTCTTTGCAAGCGGTGAGCGGATCTGGTCGCTCGGCGGCGTGTCCGGCGCACGCACGTGCTCGGGCTCGGCTGCTGCTACGGCCGCTACTGGCGTGCTCGCATCCGCCATTACTCTGTTGTGTGTACGTGCTCTACAAGGAGCGACGTGTACACACACGTACATGAGCTTTGTTAGTGCGTATTCGCTTGATCGCAGCACATGCTCGACGTGCCGATCACGGCAGGCGTGAGCTGGCTGGCACGAGCCTCGCTGGCTCCAATCCGATCCAACGCGGTGCCATGTCGCCGTCCTGCCCCGCGATAAGCTACGACGAGGTCGTGCAAACACTCACACTCGCGTGCTCATGCGCACGCACGTGGACGCATACACACACACACACACTCAACTCGCAGCGATCCACGCACCAATGCGCTCGCGAGACAGCCTGCGTGTCTGCTGTCGCTGGAACCTACTGAGTGAGATTCCGCAAAGGCAATTGCACTCGGCAATTCGCGCGCGTGAAAAAGACGAGCTGATCGTGCAACTCGCACTTAAGCGGACTCGACGCTTTGCTTCAGACAATCACAGGAAAGCACCAGCAACCAAGCGACAACTGGGAAACATGGCGCGCGGCGACGACTTCTACCTGCGCTACTAGTGCGTGTTGCGCGTCTGTACATTGCATCTGCATCGCGTATGCGTATGTGTGTGTGTGTTTGTGCACACGTCACCCGCGCGGA
Organism: Globisporangium echinulatum; assembly: GCA_023336405.1. Lineage (NCBI taxonomy): Eukaryota > Oomycota > Peronosporomycetes > Pythiales > Pythiaceae > Globisporangium > Globisporangium echinulatum. The sequence continues at coordinate 26,954 of JAADWX010000239.1, read as the reverse complement.
ATGACTCATGCTTCTTCGTCTTCTTCTTCTGCTGCTGCTGCTTTGTATTGCACGCGTTCGATCGACGCTGCAGTGTCGGCCACAAGGGCAAGTTTGGGCACGAGTTCATGGAGTTTGAGTTCCGCGGTGACGGCAAGCTGCGCTATGCGAACAACTCCAACTACAAGAAAGACTCGATGATCCGCAAAGAAGGTGCGTTGCTGCACTTTGCTCTGCTTGCCTCCGCACTCGCTCGCTCGCAGCTGCGTCCTGCAGTCGCCCATTGCATGTGCTGCTGAATGACGCTCACACGTCATGTACACGCACACTGCAACCTGCAGTGACGGTCTCGCAAGCCGTGATCGAAGAGCTCAAGCGCATCGTCAAGGACAGCGAGATCACAAAGTACGTCGTCGTATAGCGTTGCTGGTCGTCGTAGTCGCACACACAGTTGTTGCTACTGCTGCTGTGTGTAGCGCATGCAGAGAACGAACGAAGGGACGACCATAGACTCACAGCAGGTGTGTGCGTGTGTACGTGCGTTTGCGTTACTCGCGCGCACATAGGGAAGACGACAAGGAGTGGCCCGAACCGGACCGCGTCGGACGACAAGAGCTCGAGCTCATCGTCGACGACGAGCACATCTCGTTCACAGTGCGTGTGCTATTGGCTTGTGTGACTGTATGAACTGCTGCTGTAGGTATCGTCATCGCACGCATGCTGCTTGGTTGGCTGCTCACCCCTCGTTTGCTGGTTTGTCGCAGTGCGCCAAGATCGGCTCGCTCCTCGATGTGCAGGGCAGCAAGGACCCCGAAGGTCTCCGCGTGCTCTACTACCTCGTGCAGGACCTCAAGTGCTTTGTCTTTTCGCTCATTACGCTCCACTTCAAGGTGCGTCGAGCGTCCATCGGTTGCTGCTAGTGTGTATGTGTGTTATGTGTACCATCACACCCTCACGCGCTTCTATCTCGCTCGACACTGGGACGATCCAGATCAAGCCGATTCCGTAGACGCAACACAACACCGATGCAAGCACATGCAGCACAAGCAGCGCAGCCTCTTATTGCGATAGAGAGTGGGAGTGACAAGGCAGTCGGACGCGTATGAGGAGCTACGAATCAGAGCGAGTGGATGTGCATTCCGGTCGATCGGCATTCAACTGCTGTAGACTGACCACTGTACTCCTGACGCGGCTCCTGACGTTGCGAGACAGCGCCAACGTCGGTACTCGTGTAGCTGCTCGGTCCCCATCTGTCGCTAATCTCTCTCGCTGATCGCCGTCAAGTGCGTCTCGATCTCGTCCTCCGTGAGCTTGCGGAACCTGCAGCCATACAAACCATCAGCAACCCATACACATGCTCAAGGGCTGGTCGCCTCACCTCCCACAGTCCAAAGACCATAGAACGCACCGCTGGCCCTCGACGACGACGCCGACTTCGATCTCGTTTGGGCGAAAGTCGGCCGACAAGACGGTCTGGAGGCACGTGATCGCCGTGTGGAGCGTCGTCTCGACGTCCATGCTCGGGTTCGCCTTGACTTTCTTCTCGAGGTAGTTCTGCGCCTCCTGCTCTTTCGTCCCGGCTGACGTCGCTTTGTAGCCCCAGTAGTGGCCGGCCGGGTCGACTTTGAAGAGCTGCGGGCCCTTTTCGTCGTCGACGCTAATGAGCATCGTAATGACGCCAAATGCGCGCATCGACGCGTGCTGCGTGTACACTTGGGCAACGTCGGCAATGCGCTTTGCAAGCACGTGGCACGGCACTTTGTAGCCGTACTTGTTCTCGAACTCGTGCGCTTCGTAGCGCAGGCGCTGGACTTGCGCTTTTGCGTCGGCTAGTGTGGTTTACATATATATACAGGTATTAGCAAGATTATACAGGAAATATGGCCCACAATAGCAGCAATGAAGAGGACGTTCAGTGACAAGCAGTGGCAATAGCAGTGACGCACCGTAAAGACCGGTCATGAGCGCGCCGATCTCGGGCGTGATCTGGAAGACGTTCGTGACCGAGTCGGGCTCAATGAGCTTGTCCTGCACCTTCTTCTGCGTCACAAACACGGCGCTGTTGCTGCCGCGCACGGCGACGGACGTCAACGTGCTCTCCTTTGCAGCATTGAACGCATACTCTGTTGTTGTATGTGTATGAGAGAGCGAGAGGCACGTGTCAGTACTTGTATGATGAGCTCAGTCGAACGCGCTGCGCATCGCTTCAGGCGACCCAGGCGAGCAAAACGGGGTGGGAGGGGGAGGAACATGCGCTACGCTGCTCGCTCCAGTGCGCACGCAAGATACCAAGACGTGCGAGGCAGCTCGACGCTTCTCTCCCCCAGTATGACGTCGTGCTCCCGCACTTCGAGCGACAAAGATCTCGCTGCGAGCAGGTCGATCCATGTCGCTGACTACGCGTTCGTTCGCTCCCACTCTTGCTCGCGAGGTCATGCATCGAGCGAGCAGCTACACACGAGACGCACCAATCTGGTACAGCCGTCCCTCCGGCGAGAAGATCGTAATGTGGCGGTCGTATCCGTCGCCTGGCATCTTGCTGTCGTTGCTCGTGTGTCGCTCCTGCTGCTTCTTTGAGCTGCTTGTGTTTTGTTTGCCCTCACGCTGCGAGGAGCGAGCAAAGGATACCGATACAAGCACTGTGCTGCGCATGTAAAGTACGGGTGTATGTACTCGCTCAAGTACGAATCTGCTGTTCAATCCTCTAAAGTGCGAATTCTGCATTTGCATTCAGGAAAAAGCATCCACTTTGGACTGTTCAACCAAGGAAACAGCGCATCCTGACTGAGCAATTGAGCTGCTCGCCCACCTGCCTGCACGATCCATTCGCTACTCATCCCAGCTGCACACTGAGACCTGCTTTCTCCGCCTTGGACGCGCGCACTGCTCGCCTCAGTTTTGAGCCTCCTTGATCGCGCACATTACGCCTTATCAACAAATGGCTGCACGCGACCTCATCGGCTATGGCCGCGCAGGTTTTGACCCGCAGTGGCCTGGCGGCAAGAAGCTCGCGCTCCAGTTCGTCATCAACTACGAAGAAGGCGGTGAGAACTGCGTGCTCAACGGCGACGCTGCGTCCGAACACTTGCTGTCCGACATCGTCGGTGCAGTACCGTACGTCGGCCAGCGCCACATGAACATCGAGTCGCTGTACGAGTACGGCAGCCGCGTCGGATTCTGGCGCCTGCACCGCGCGTTCACAGCGCGGAAGATCCCTGTTACAGGTACGATTGAGCATGTGTGTGTGTGGCTGGCATCCAGTGTAGCCGCTAAGACTGCTGCCTACATCAATAGTGTACGCGGTCGGCCTTGCGCTCGAGAAGAACCCGGACGCAGGCCGTGCGATGGTCGACGCCGGCTGGGAAGTCGCGAGCCACGGCTACCGCTGGATCGACTACCAGACCGTCGACGAAGCGACCGAGCGCGCACACATTCGCAAGACGATCGACATCCACAAACGCATCCTCGGGACGCGCCCCGTCGGGATCTACCAGGGCAAACCAAACGTCCATACGCGCAAGCTCGTGGTCGACGACGGCGGCTTTCTCTACGACTCGGACGCGTACAACGACGATCTGCCATACTGGAACTGTGAGCATGGACGTCCGCACCTCGTCATTCCGTACACGCTCGCAAACAACGACATGAAGTTTGTCTCGGCTCAGGGCTTCAACGCCGGCGACCAGTTCTTTACGTACCTGAAAGACGCATTCGACGTGTTGCTCGCGGAAGGTCGTGCTGGTGAACCCAAGATGATGTCCGTTGGGTTGCACTGCCGCGTCGTGGGGCACCCGGGTCGCATGGCAGCGCTGCTGCGGTTTCTCGACTACGTCCAGAGCGTCTCGGACGTCTGGATCTGCACGCGCGAACAAATTGCGCGCCATTGGTACGCGACGCACTACCCGCGCGGTTGCCCACAGAGCGCCAAGCTATGAGAACTGTATACACACCTCCTATCGACCGATCGTAAGCCGAATGACCCAATGATCTAATGACCCAATAACCCACTGTGTCGCTGTTTGCGTCTCGCAATCCGCTCGTTTGTTCAATATGTGTGCGTCTATGCGTGACGGCACACTGGCTCTCTGTGACTATTTCTACTACTGCTACTACTACTACTACTACTACTACTACTACTACCAGCGAATGTTTCGTGCTGGCGCAATCAACGGCAGCGATGCCTCGCCTCTACTACCGCCGCACGAGCGCACCGCTGGGTACATTCGGACTGCTGTAGCTATTGCTGCTGTTGCTGACCGACGCGCTGCTATTGAAGTCGCGGTCGCTCAGGAGCCACGAGATCTCCGTGTCGGTGAGCGTCTTCAGACGCGCAAGTAGCGGCGTGCCCTGCGTCGGATCGAGACCGCGCGAAAAGAGCAGCTGCTCGCAAATTTGAATGCGCCAAAAGCCAACCAGACGCAAACATGAAATGTCAGTCACGACACATCACGACTCGTTACGACATGCAGCACGACATCTATCAACATAACAACAATTGCAATATATCGCACCTGCTCGACGTTCTTGCGCAAATACAATACAGCGCGCTCGTGGCGGTCGCGGTCCGCCCCTTTTTTGTACAGCGGGTACTCGGCATGCGGGTCGTTGATCTCGTCTTTCAAGTACGAGCGCGACGAAAACGGCACGACGCGGTACCGCAAGTTCACTTGCAAGTACTTGCTGAGCATGAACACGAGGTGCGCAATGTACCCGAGCGCCGTCGAGACCATCTCTTCGTCGACGCGGCCGCCGCCCGACAAGTCGGCGCTCGTGACTTTGATGCCCCGGATCTTGTACTCGCCCGTGCCGGCGTACTCGATCGGGTAGACAACGCTGAGCTGCTTCACGAGCATTGCTTGGCGCGATCGGATCTTGTGCGCAGCCCGCAACACTTCGCAGCGGCGTTCGAGGATCCCTTGCTTCTCGTCTTTGTACCGCATGCTCATCTGCATCGTACTTAGTAGGGCTTTTGGGATATGGATGTCGGTCTCAAACGTCTTGCGCTCGTCGTGCATGACGCTCTTGAGCCGCTCGAGCGCGGCGCGTTTGTCCACTACTTGCTTGCGGAGAGCGGCTACACGGTCCTCAAGCTCAGTGCGTCGCTGCGCTTTCCGGACGTTGGGCGTTGCGCGTAGGAGCGAGCGCTCGATCTCGCTCTTGAGCGTCTCGTTTCCAACTGTAAGGCCTTCAATCGCTTGCTTCGTTGTGAGGATACGCACGAGGCTCTCGACGCCTTCGTGCAAACTGTACTCTTTCAACTGAATCGCTGAGCCTTTGCGACGCGAGTGCTTGGCTGAAATCACGCCGGAATCGATCAAGAGCTCCATGACTTCGCGCCGGACGTACGTGCGGCCGTTGAACTCGAACAGACACGTGTTGAGCGGCAGGTTTGTGATGTCCCCGACGTTGACCGGTAGCGGCTCGAGCTCGCGCACGTTGAAGCTCATACCCAAGATCTCCTCTTCGACAGTCTCGTTGATAGAGCTAATGTTGCTCGCAGTAGCGTCGACGTCGTCGACCAAAAGGACGGCTGTAGCTGTAGCTGACGCGGCTTCCAGCAATGGCCGGGTGTTTGGCTCCCACGCGTCGTCTTCGACGAGCCGGCCGCTGAGTGCGCGCGACTTGCGCCGCGGCCGTCGGCGGTCCTTCACGCGCACGACGATGATGTCAAAGTACGTGCCGCTAAAGAGCTGCCGTATGCGTCCGTCACTAAACGACGTGTCCTCGGGCTGGAACGGCACCCACACCGGGTTGAGCGTATTGCGCACGATCTCACTGACGTACACGACCTGGTGGTCCAGCACTGCGTTCGCCATGCGATCGTAACAAACAGCGTGAGCCGCATACATGCTCACAATCATACATACACATACAGCACACGTATGGACGCACCGAGTTTGAAGTACACGTCCATGAGCACGCCACTGCTTGCGCCGTAGGCCGACAGGTTGCGCATGCCAAAGCCACTGAGCTGCTGCAGCGTCACAGTGTTCTTCCATCCGGACGACGACGACGCTGGTATCGAGGAAGCGACTGGCGTCGGCAGTGGAGTTGACGATGGCGTGGCGAAACCAGGTGATGACGCTGGTGGGAGTTGTGATGTGCTGCCAAAGCCTGTATGCGAGCCGAGCTGCGGCATCGAGCTCGGCGCCATCCAGCCAAACTGCACGAGACCGTGCTCGCTGCTGGGAGTCGTCGCTGATGACGGTGGCGCGGACATGGCGGTGGTGGTGACGGGAATACTAGTGTACGATGACCACGCGTCGTGTGTGAGTGCTGATCTGGCGTACGACTCGTGGCGTAACGACGACAGGAAGGGTATGGAGGTTGAAGCGCGGAGAAGACGAAGGGGAGAGACGCGTGGATTGAGGAGGAAAGGCGTCACGAGACGCAATGGGGGAAGGCACAGTGCGTACGGCGCGAGCAGCTCTCGTCTCGATGCAACCGAGAGACCACCTTGCACACGAATGTGCACGCGTGGAGTCGGTAGGCGTCCAATGTGGCGCTTTGTTTTGCGGCAGCGCTTGTGAGTGGAAGCAAGCCACAAACAAACGACAATCAATAAGTAGCGTGGCCCACACACGATATATGTGCACTTCGAAATGCGATGTCCAGTGCAGCTCAGGATGAGACGATAGATACCAAATTTATGATATAAAACTAATGTGGCATCAAAAAATGATGTGAGGAATGGCGAGCATTTGTACAAATACCAAATGAAAGGGTTGAAATGGAAAAGTAGATCTGCGATGTGGTCTGCGATCTAGACACTAAGAAATTGAACACTGCAACTCCTTGAAGAAGTACCGAGTGTACACTTCTGTGTGTGGCAGCTGGTTCACACAGCGACCATGAACAACGTTGTTGGTAGCCATGTATAGATGGTCAGAATATATAGACATGTTTATGTGTTCTGCTGCATAGTATATGTGTAACAAGTACATTAGTATATTTCTAATTTGCGACAAACAAGACAGTCTGTAGAAGAAAGAGATGGTGTAAAAGGATACATCGAAAGCAGTGAAGAAAATACGATCAATCCCATCGTTTTATAATAGAATAAGTGACACGTACCCACGCATTCAAGGATTTCGTCAATTGTTTGAGTATATATGCTTCTTTTTTCTGTCTGTCATGTGATGGTGTATGTATCATGTGTAAGAAAGACACAAGGGAACGACAATACGTTGCACAGGATATATATTATATTTGTACAAACATATAATTTTAATTATTCAAGTATTTGATTACGTTATTGGCCTACAGGCTGATAAGATCTGTGTAGTTCAAGTTGCTTGATGACTCTGTACTACAATATCCATGCACTGAAGTGCGTGCAATTACACTACGAGTGTCAAAGCTGCTTGTGAAGATATTTTCATTATGTGTGTCGCATCTCGCGTTTTAGTTTTAAATTAGTTTACCACTGATTTCGACAATAACAATCAATCCGGTAACAATGTCCATTCCAAAATGGACGTTAAATTGCAATGGCTACTTATCAATGCCCATCATACAATAGACAATGTATTGCGATCGGAAACATACAATAATCGACCGCGTCTACTTGCTTGGCCAGTATACGCATGCGCGTGTAGCTCTCGAGCATGCCAAAATGACTTTGGTATTAGGTGCGTTAGCTCCGCTGAAGTGTGGGAACTGAACCATTAACTGGTTTGCACGACTCAAAATCGGTACGTAATTGGTCTGGAACCGGTTTATCGTGAGGTTATACGATGGCTCGTGCAACCAAGGAGCGGCAAACCGAGCTTTGTAGCGTTTATCTTTGATTTACTAACTTTCACAGTGAATGCACGCATACTATGCGGGATCTTCTTGGATATCACAATGCGTCACTTGGCCGTTCAGCGCTTCATCTCGCTGCCCACTCTGGCAGGTTCCACTTAACCAATTTTTTCATTCATTTATCGCTGCAAAGCTAAACATATTTATAGTACGGGAAGCCTAGCTAGACTTTTCTATGCACATCAGCACGCGCAAGAAGCTCGTCGCGGCGCGCTGATCATCCTTCTTATTTCACGCTGAAGGTGTGCAGTATTGTTTACTAAAACACCTATATTCATTCTTGTGAGTGGTCAAAACCTTCTCTGTATGAGAAGGCAATATCGAGTAGCAACCACAATATAAATGTGAAACGTGGTCTGGTGCGAAACGGGATCACGACGACGAAATGGGTACACTGCAACGGATTGATGAAAATCTACTTGTCCAATTATGTTAATTTTTTACACGACAGAGTCGAATGATAGGCTACTTATACATATATATTACCAATACGCCGTTAATCACTATAATACAGATGTGTACAAACATCATTCACATGGTTGCATGTTGCAAATCGAGAGCCAGATATTTCATTCTACAACATTGTGCTGTCCTCTCGCATCACTTTAGCAAACTAGTGGCGGGGCGAAATGTCTACCTTTAGTCATTTGGGTAACGACGTGCGATAGTGTACGTGACGATCTCGTCAGCAATTTTAGATAGCAGCACAGTGCTCGGCAAATTGCGCATCACCAATGGTTGGCTCGACAGGCTGATGTGGAGGCACATGCAGTTTACAGAAGCAGAGTATCGCTCACTCCCGTGTCTCGGGTCCTCAACAACGCTGTTCTCTTGGCTAATGTGCCGTCACTCTAAGTTTCGGCTGCAAGCATTCCAGGGTAGGATGAGGACGTTGTAAAACGGGTGACGATTGTGACAAATATGTATGATATGATACACGCATACGGTACCTGACAAAGAGATGACATTTCTCACTCCCTCGCTCTTTGCACTATTATATTGGGTAACCTAGATTTAATGCTCGCTGTATCCATATTATTTTCAACGGTGTGACGAATACAGGTAATTCTGCGTGCTGTCGATATAGATAGATTTTGCTTCCTCGCGGATGCAGGTATTATGTACGTTCTACATGGCTACAATTTATTACAGAGACTAATTTCCATTGGTGCAGAGTGTTTGCGACATTTGCGATTTGTTGTTATTCCCGATGCGTCGCGACACAACGAATTGGACATGCTGAACGCAGCGGTCACAAGTTTAAGGAGCGAGTGGAAAAGCGCGCAAACACCTACAGGATCACATACACACCAACAGATACACAGCTATTAATGCGTGCGACGGATGTGTGGGCATAGTGACATACACAATAATCGAATGAAGAGAATTGGTCGGTCGAACCACGCTCAATTGCGACAGATATCTGTTGGTGGTGAAAGCCAAATTTCTGTGTGCAGTGATGCTGTACCTAATATTAATGAAAATAACAGCATTTCATACTCAAATTGTTTGTTTATAAGACCCTTTGTTGCTATAATCGACAGGACGCTGCATAATGCGTCCCTCTAGCGTAGACTGATGCGTAGTTGCCAAAAATAATGCATTCATGCTATGTACAATCCAATTTGACATGTATTCGAGTATATTAATTACGATGTACATGTGATGGCTGGTGTCGTACAAGTATGCTGTCACGGCCTTTCGCACCCTCTCTGTTGAGACGACAATTCCACATTATATTGGTGTCGTGACTATGTTCATCTCACACTCAATTCCATTTAATTTGGTGGCGACATGCATGTGCATCTCGAGTGAGTTGTAAGAAATGGGGAGTTGATATGTGCGTGGCTTACGTATTGTTCAACGCGATACCGCCAGTGTAATGCAAATCACATGTTTTTAATCCCAACAATCGTTATCAATGTTCTAAGTGATGTCTGAATTGCCTCATCGGATGCACCGAAACTACATTATTACTGCTGACAGCACAGTCCAGTATGCAGCGGTGGTTAAATATTTAGCGGAGCAATATCATATTAGTTCACACATATTAAGTGTGTTAACCAGTTCGATACAAAACAAATTTATCTAAAGGCACTCATGTACTGTGTTCTTGAAACAAAACGCATCTGTGCTCATATAGTTTTCTGTGGTATTATGTGTTATCCACAATGTTCTTCATACCAATTATCCAAATCAATTTGTATATTTGTATGCCTTGAACATAAGTATTAAATCAGCATTTTAGTATGCGAATGCCACCTCAGAACACAACGTAGAACAACAAAGCACATCGTCATGGTCATGTTCATCGCCGCGGTTGCTGGTCGTATTTACAACTGCGAAAACGCGTACGTGAATGAGTATGTATGGTCGCACTGCACTATAGATGACATCTCTCTCTTTAATTCTAGCGCTCGTGGACGCACCATTTAATTGCTACAGTAGCGCCATTTTGCTAATACTGCAAACAGTGATGGAGGAGGCTATGCTTACTTGCGACGGTATTATTTTCGATCCATCTCGTGTCCGTATCAGACACTTCCCTGATGGCGAACTCCCATTATCGTTGACTTGCTCTAACAGTGCGTATTCAGTTGAAGTTGCTGTTATATCGGGTTGTATTTAGCCTCAGTATGATCTTTCTCATTGAATGCCATTGTCGAGCTGATGCTGCATCTCGATTACTAAGATCAAAATGCAGCATCTCATCTTGACGATCGTCGACAGAGTTGATCCCGTCGGATTGCTGGTGTGCTGTTGCATGCCATATGAAGCCACTCAGACAGCAAACATATGCGTCTTCATGAGCAGTAACAAAAAGTTGCTAAGCAAAATTAGCACTTGTACAGATAATCAACGCTATACCATGCACTGCTGCAGCTACTGCTAGCTAGGCCAGTTCGACGTCGAAGTCGGTCAGCGTGCTTGCTTCGACAAGAGGAGCTTGAGTTTGTGTCGGTCTTGCGATGTGTCCCACGGGTTGACCACTCCGTGTGTCGAGTGATCGACGCCCTCGACACACCAAATGGCGTCGCGATACTTGCAATAGATGCTCTTGGGTCCTCTGCTGCAGCTTGTGTTTCAGTACGCGCTCCCGCTATTTGCTGGCGCACCGTTGATATTGTCCTCATTTTGCGTGTCATTTAGGTGTTCAATTGTGTCGTCGCGAAAACGATACGGCACCGACTATCAATGAAGTAGGAAACAATTCCATCGGCTCCAACGTTAAATAGTTGAAACATGCGATGCAACATGTGAGTGTTACGCAACAGTCAACTATAAGCTTAAAGAAAAGCGTTAGGCGGTGGCAATACTGAAGCATACATTCAGAAATGCGAAATAAGCGAATTTTCTAATAAAACATGATATACGGTGTGGTAGATATTCCACAAGGCGCTGAATACATCTATTCGACATTTAAAGTTGCGATGCAATGCAATATGTACTATCGTAAGGCGTTAGAAGAAGCGTTTGTCGGTGGCAATACTGAAGTACGGATTCTATTGAGTAAACAGTGCATTGACGACATGTGGTCTAGCAAAATGACGGTTGTTTTGTAATCCAGATCAGTAATAGAGTAAATTGTGCACGATCGACACAGCAATCACTTGATATTTGCATTAATGCATCTAATATTGCTAAACCGTTTTCGCAACGGGGTTAAACACGTTTTCAGGCTCGGTGAAAATGTGGTTGCGTTGGCGGTGGGAACACTTCAACGTTTGTATCACATTTATTTCTCTGAGTAGTTGAGATGCAGGCATAACATATATAAATTAGAACGACGAGCACCATTTATATAAGCAACGTAATACGCATAGTTTTCATTTTCGTAAAACCCACAAATTTGTTGAAAATTCGGGTCGCATATGTCGAACAAACAAACGGGGACTACCGAATTACAAACACTATTTGTTATAGTATACCCATTTGTCAGAAAATACATCAAAACTACACATTTTGTAATATTACTCACCATATATAACAAATATGGTCGCTGTGTATGAGTTTACCTGTCTAAATACCATACAATTCGGAAAGAATGGTCTAAACGGCCTTATAATGCCCTAAATGCGGTATATTGTTAAGTAGACCACGTTTTTAGTAGCCTTTGTATGGCATTCTTGTCCGTTGAAGCACAAAAGATGATGTCGTTAACCTATATCGCAAAGAAAACAGGCGGCTGCATACAACGAACGAACAAACCACGATCACGAATATATCACCACGACTGCGAGGGCGGAGGCAACGATCTTGTGTCATACCGCGCCAGATCGCTTGTCGCCGTTCATGCTGTGTTGCAGCTTGCCTGATTCTCCGTCTCCGCATTCTCCTCTGCACAATCAATTCATTTTCTCATTTTGATGACCATATCCTGTATCCGCTGTTGTATGTGGCCATAGCGAACGGATAATGAGACGCACATATTACTTGGTTTGTATTACGTCACTGCTGGTTTACAAACAACATATGTCCATGTACCGCGGTTTTGTTTATATCTCGCACCACCATCATTTTGTTTTTTAGCACGTTGAATTTTTTTGTACAACGCCTTTTCATCCATATCACTTGTCAGTACGATTGCATGCATCGACTGATCAACTGGGACTGTGTATGGACCTAGGTTGTAAGATAATGTAATACGAATGATTGCCATCCCAAACACAAAAACTTGTAACACGAACGTCACACAACAAAGACGGTTCTGATGTGTGTAAAAGTCGAAATAACCTTGCATACTCTGGCTAGGTACATGGAATTTCACAGATCGGATATATATACCACTTATTGAGCAATGCATATCGTTGCTGCTGTGATTAGCAAGATGATGAGCTTAACTGGACACCTCGCCGCTATCAATGTTTGAATGTTCTTGCAGTCGGAATGCAGTACCCATAGATATTTGGTCGCTGGGTAAAGTGGTCGATATGCCACCAAATGCGCGGGCGGCATTCAAATGACACCGCGTGCTTCGGGACGATTCCCGTCCTCGCTGTCGCTGCTGTGTTGTGACAACATTCAATTTTTCAGCAAATACGATTATCTGTATCATTAAATACGTTTGTAGACATTGAGTATTTGGTAGTTCTCGAAAATGTACGTCAAGGGAAGCTGCGATTGTCCAAGCATGAATATATACATTGTGTGGCCATATATTGGTTAAAATTTATCAAATCATTCCAAGATTGTTTCATCCTTAGGAATGAAGCGGATGGGATTGAAAACATAATCTGATAGAAAGTAAACTAATCAGTTAAACATTGACATACTGCAGATTTGCAGTTATATACGAGCTGTTCGATGTTTGTGTAATAATGATATATAATGCTGAATTGCAGATATATACGAGTTGTTTGATGTGCCGAACAGCTCGAAGATATCTACAAGTGTCCCACATTGATTTTCTAATTCCTTTCACTCGATGACTACGAATTATTTTCAATCGTACATTTGCGATCGTAATCGAGGTGTTCGATGTGTGTCACACATTGATTTTCGTGCTTCGTGCATTTCTCGATAGCGACAAAAACAAGAATTCCGTGTGGCATTATAACTGCGTGTGAGTATTCGTCTGACGTGCTATTACAGTAGCCAATCCGAGCGCGCCACACTTCAACGCCCAACTTCAACGACTCATGTCAAAATATAAATGACGTACGAAACGAAATGATCTCTGATAACAATGCCAAGTTGGATGCAGTCGTCGCAGCGGCGCTGCATATGCATCCTTCATAAAGCCACACATGCGCTCGTTGTAATCGCGCTCACATATGCGTTCGTTGTAATCGCGCTCACATATGCGTTCGTTGTAATCGCGCTCACATGTAGAATGTAGGATGCCTGGATGCCTAGGAGAGTCATTTGCTCGTTGAAAGATCACAGTGCGATCGCTCTCATAGTAGGATGCTATACGTGCCAAGAATAGTCGATCGATCGCTAAATGCGACCCTGCGAAAAAGGCACACTGCGAGAACAGGTGTGTGTGAGGAGACGTTGGTGCTCTTGTTGTGGCGGCGCCTGGCATTCTCATTCTGCTTTCTTGCCGCGCGCTCGCACTTGCTCCTGCTCGATCTCTGTGCCGACCTCACATTTGCACTCGCACCCCGAACGCACGCGCTGCGCTTTCGTGCACTTCGGTCGGGCCAGGTCGAGTCGGGTCTGCCGGCGACCGTGGTGGCGGCGACCGTAAGGTGTGTCTGCAACTACAGTAGCACAAGCACCAACCACCAAGCAGCAGAAGGTGCTCCACGTACTGCAACGTTTCGACCAGCGACCGGATCTCATCGCGAGTGTGCGCTCTTCCCATCCGCTCTTCTGCAGAGACCATCTCCCCCAGCCAAGGCTTCAACGACTGCGATAGCAGCAGCAGCAACAACAGTGTCGAACTTGCAGCAACCGACATAAGGCGAGACAAAGCAGACAGCGACTGATAAGTGTAGTGACGTCGATCAAGTGTGCGAGTCATTGCGAACGCGCACTGCCAGCGACTGCCGCATCGTGCAGCACCGACGTCGCAGTCTCTGTTCATCAGCGCTAGCGCTCGCTTCCGTACCCGTTTGTTCTGTCAAACTTCTTGTCCCACGCAGCACGTGCTCCATTGCGAGAGCTGTCAAGTCCGTGAGCGGCTCACAAGGACACTCGCGCACTACCGCACTTCCAGCAGCACCAAGTGACGCGCGATCGCTCTCGACACTTTATCGTCGCCTCGCACAAGCCAGCACAACACGCCCCATCGACGACGTGGCGCTGACCACGGTTCGACTCGAAGCGATCGCGACTCTTGCTGAACGCACAAGCGTCGTCGTCCCACCAGCAGATGGTGCTCGCTGGACCAATGGCGACCTCCAATGTATCAGTAACGACCACTGCGACCAAGAGCGCGCCTGCAGTCGCTGTCGCGGTTGTCGCGCCGTTCCCGTCAACGACTCCACCCCGCAAGCTCGTGCAGCTCCTCGCGTCATCTGCGCCAAGCCGCATCGGCTCGGTGGACCCGAGGCGACAGGTTGAGCTCTCGCGCAGCGGCTGGCGCTCGTCGCTTTGGCCGTCGAGTCCGGTGTTCCGGAAGAAGCTGTCGCTCAGCACAGCGTCGAACCAGTCGCCAGCAAAGCTCAGTGCCAGTACCAGCAGCAACAACAACAAGAGCGACAATAAGGTCGAGCGTGAACTAGCAGGTCCTGCGCTGTTTACACGCACACTGCGCGTCGCACCAAGCGAGCCGCAAGACGACGACGAGGACGACCGCGACTGCAATGCACGCGCTCAGACTGCGTCGGCGCCAACGTCGTCAGCAAACACAAGTACGAGCACGAGCCGCGAGTTCAGCAAGCTCGCACACAAGTCGGCAGCGACGCTGCATAGCCTGAAAACGCTCGAGGCTGCAGTCCCAGTCATCAGTGTGCGGCTGCACGGCGGCGACCTCCACGTCCAGTCGGCGCAGCAGCATGCCGTGCCAGTCAAAGCTGTGACGCTCGAGGTTGCAACGCCAGCCACGACAGTTGCAACCGCAGTCGCAGTTACGACTAGTAGGGACAGTAGCATCGACCACGCAGCTTCGCCAGCAGCTCCATTGTCACCGCAGGCGCGTGCAAAGCGTCAGTCGCTCGAGCAAGAGCTCGACGAGTTTCGAACAAACGCGGACGCGCAGATCGTCATGTTCCCCGACTACTTTGCCGACGACGACAAGGAGCTCGTGAAGCGCGTCGCCGAAGCGCTGCGGCTCGGGTGCCAGATCGGCGAGCGCAACGTCGCAGTGTTCAAGACTGGTGAGTCGTGCGACAAGGTCTGGCCGCGCGTCCGCAGTCGGTCGTCTGTAACAGCAATAGGTGGCAGCAGCAGCAGCGACAGCAGTGCGGCAGTGACGAGCGACGACGTGTTTGTCAACGTCTCGGAGCTCGCGCAGCAGGGCAAAGACTGCTTTATTGCGCGCTTGCGGCTGCGGCGCTTGAGCTCTGGCAGTGGCGTGCGGCGCAACATGCTCTGGGACGTCGCCGAGCTCACGCAGCGCGACGGCATTGCCGACCCCGTGAGCGAAGGCGATGGCGGCGTGTACGCCGTGCAGTCGCGCGCGAGCGGCCAGAAGCTCGCGATGTTCAAGCCCGCGGAAGAAGAAAAGTTTGTGCGCGACGGCCTCGTGCCGGGCGAAGGCGCCGTGCGCGAAGAGGCCGCGTACGTGCTCGACTCGCGCAGCAACGGCTTTAGCGGCGTGCCGCCAACGGCCGTTGCGCGCCTCCAGCTCTCGAACCTCGGGCGCGCGAAGCAAGGCGCGGTCCAGCGCTTCATGATGAGCTCCATTGGGAGCATGGAGGGCTTTGGCATGCCATTTGACCTTGCAAAAGCCGAAGCGTTCGTCCCGGTCGAGCAAGTGCACCGCATTGCGCTTCTCGATGTGCGTGTGTTCAATACCGACCGGCACCCCGGCAACATCTTGCTCATTGGCGACCGCGCGCCGTATACGATGGCGCCGATCGACCACGGCTGCATCCTTCCGAGCTGGTTCCATCTGTCAGAGGCGCGCTTTGACTGGCTCGAGTACCCGCAGTGCAAAGTGTCGTTTGCAGCAGCAGCAGTCGAGTACATTGCAGCGCTCGATGCCGATGCCGATGCGCATGCGCTCCGCAAGCTCGGGATCCGCGAAGAGTGCGTCACGACACTCAAGATCTGCACGCTGTTCCTCCAGCGCGCCGCGCGTGCAGGTCGCTCGCTCTACTGGATCGGTTCGTTCATGCAGCGCTCGGGCTGCTTTGAGACGCCGTCCGAGCTCGAGCTGCTCGTGCAACAAGCGTGCGTTGCAAGCGACATCCCGTTTACGTTTGTGCCAAACGCGTTTGGCGAGCAAAAGGGCAGCATCGAGCCTGGCGTCTTGAGCCGTCGACCGCCGCAGCAGTTCTTTGACGCGCTTGGTGAGCTTGTCGACCGTGCCGTTGCGCAGTGAGTAATGCAGTGCAACAATGGCGACATCGTGAAGATCTGCGTCGCACTTCGCATACATGCCAGCACGTCCTCCAGGACGAACGAGATGGAGCTTGTGACGGCTTGGACGAGTGAAGTGTCTTGCACTGTTGTTGCGCTCAATCGCTGCATATAAACAATTTGCTACTGTAACTTGACGAAAGTATGTCAAAACATACACTGTTGTTGTTTTTTTGAAATGTGTGTTTTTGCGCATTTGCAAGAAATGCCATTTTGAGAATTCTGTGTGAATGTCAAATATGCTTTTCGTCACTTTTGAATTCCGCAGCAAACAAAAGCAGCGCGGACAGGTCGTGCTGCGACTGGCATTGCGCACCGATGGCCGCGACTGCGCACGACGATGCCGATCGCGCCGAGATGCGTCGTCGGCGCTGGGCTGTCTACGACAACGAGCTCGAGGACAGCGACCAGACGATCTCGGCGTTCCGGCGCGCTGCAGCTTCATCCACGTCCTCTGCGCGTCGCACCACTGCACCGCTGTCGCTCGCACACACGTCGCAGTCCACGGGCCGCAAGCGGCCGTCCGTCAAGTCGGCCTACTTCTTCGAGACGACCGACGACGAAGAACTCAGTTTCCATGGTGGCGCTGCAGTGACAGCAGCAGGCGATAACGGGCTTGCGTCCACTGGCATGTGGACTGGTCGACCAAACACATCTGCAGCGTCGATGCAGGCGATGGCGCCTACAGCAGCAGCGACGTTACCACGCCTTCACATCGGCGACATCCAGTTCCCTGTCACTCGACGCGTGCTCTGGTGCGTCTGGGATATGCGATCTGTATCGCTTCGACGCTGTTGTGCCTGCGTGTGTGACTGGCACCTGACACTCGTGTGTGCGTGCGTCAGGGACCGCCGCGTGCTTGCCGAGCCGGTCGACATGCCGGTCGAGCACGTACTGCCGCGCTTCACAGCGACTGCTGCTGCGCTGAAGCGCGTGTATGAGTTGTTCCGCGCACGACTCGCAGCTGCACAAACGAGCGATTTGAGCCGAGCGAGCGACGTGCTGTGCTACCTCTGCGGCGACGCTGCGTCGATGCTGAGCGACAAGCAGCTCGTGCTGTCGACAGTCGCAATGACGCAGGTGCGTGTGGGTCTGCATGGTCTAGTAATTTGCTCTCTCTTGTAGACACAGCACTTGCGGATGGCCTCACACGCTCACACACTCGCTCTGCTGCTGTCGGTCGACAGCAACGCAAGGACAAGTGCGACCCAAACGTCGTGTGGATGCCCGTGTACGTGGTTCCAGAAGCCGACGCATCGCTACAGCTCCCGCACGTACGCACTGCATACCCGCAGTATGCATGCACACAGTCACTCGCTCGCTCGCCCTTGCTTGCTTGCACGCGACACAGCTCTTACTCGACTATTGTGTGCTCTCTATCTCTCTTGGTGTTACTATTGTGTATGGGGCAATCATACGCACAGGCGATGTACGTCTCGACGATCACGGCAGCGCAGCACGCGCTCGGTGACGACAAGAGTGATGCGCTCGCACCGCGATTGCAGCCGCATCTGCTCGTTGCGCCGTCGCGGGTCCACAGCGCGCAGGTCGAGTTCCAGGTCGAGTGCTGCGCGCCACTGCTGAGCTTGCGCTTTGCGCTCATTCGGAGCCTGCCGCTACTCATGACGCCGCTCGCTGCGAGTCTAGCGCAGCAGGACTTTGGCGCCGGTCCAGCACTGCGGCGCAACGGGTACCTCACGCTCGACAGCACGCGTAAAGCCGTGCCGGTGCTCCGCACCGATCCGCTCGTGCTGCAGCGACCGATCGTCGGCGTCTGGGTCTACGGCGTGCCGCTAAGCGACGAGTGGAGTGACGAAGCAGCACGCACAGAGCTTGCGGATCCGTTCCTATACAATGCGTGTATCGGGTTTGTAGCGTCGCGCACGATCCGCGAGCGCGCGCAAGTGAGCGCCAGTACGTTTCTCGTTGCGCTGTACCCGTCTGGGCCAGTGGCTGCTGCTGCGAACGCTGCGAGCCGTCCGGTCGTGACGCCACTGCCGCGGTTCTTTGAGTGCAGCTACTCGCCAGATGTAGTCGATGTAGCGAACGGCTGCACGGCACTGCCGATCGAGCGGTTTGCGCACCACCGGTCGATTCTCGTCGGCGTCTCGAGCTTCTCGGCAGACGTCGACTTTGCTGTTCGCACGTCGCGCTGCACGTCGTGGGATCGCGCCAAGCAGCAGCTTGGACTTCCAACAATTCCGTCTCCTTCTGCTGCTGCTGATAGCGAACAGCGTGATGATAGTAGCGCTGTTGCTGCAGACCAGCGCGAGTCGATCGCGCAGACGCGACATCGCGGCAGTGCGTGGGAGATGATGGCGCAGACACGCCGGTCGCTTGCAGCCTCGGCAGGTCCCACAACTACTCACAAACCTGCCGACGAGTCGGAGTGTGCGCCAATGACGCGATCTCGCAGCGACCGGAGCTTTCGGTCGGACGGTGCGAGTCGCTCGTTCTCGCGCGTGACGTTTGCAAGTCCGCGACAACCGGCGACGACGAACGATGACGACAGTTGTGCTGATGCTGATAATGACGACGATGACAAAGTCGCAGAACAGAGTCACTCGGTCGTATCAACGAGGTGTGTAGTGTCCGTGCGTTGCTGTTGGCTCTGTAATACGCGTGTACATCTCTGCTGCTGCTGACTGGAAGGCTAACGACTGCGTGTCGCTCCTGTGCCTGACGCTGACTCGGAAGTAGCGATGCGCAAGCGCTCGGGTCACCATTCGGAGCGACTGACGACCAGCCGAACGAGAACGAGTCGCCAAACCCGATTCGATCGACTCGTGCTGACGCTGTCGAGCGCTCAGCGAATGACTGGGAAACGCCGATTCGCAGCGCTGCCAAGACGAGTGCGAGTGCGCTGCCACGAGCGTATGCAGACAGCAGCGACACCAGCAACAATAGTGTCGACGACCCTGTGCGTCAAGGCAGATCGGACGCGACGACTCCGATGCGGAGCTGCTGCAAGTCGCAGGCGCTACTGACGATCCAGCACCAGCAGATCCTCGAGAACCAGCAGCGGCAGCTCCACGAGATGCAGGCGCAGATCGCGCACCTCCGTCGTCTGCTGCATGCGACCCAGACGCTGACACCAGAGGAGCGCGCGGCCGACGACCTCGAAGCGAGTCGGGCGTCGAATGACAGCGCCAACGACGACAACAGCGCAGCGACTCGACTCGACCACGACATTGGTCTAAGCGGTCACTACGACGGCGATGACGCGCCAGTAGAGAGCGAGGCGGTTGATAGCGACGCAAGTCACTATGCGCCAGATGCTGACGCGTACGAGACAGCAGCAGACCAACGCGTCGATGTGATCGACACTGGCGGCTGCAGCACTACTGGTGATGGCAATGGTAGCGCCGAAGATGGGCGCCAGGGCTTGGACGTTGATCCCAACGGCGACGACGATGGCGCTATCGACACCACTGGAGCAATGCACGAGGCTGCGATCGACAGTGCAAGCGAGAACGAGAGTTCACTGCACTTCTCGTCGCTCAGCAGCGCGTCGCTGCGCTCGGACGTCTCGTCGCTCTCGTCGTCACTCGTCGGTGCGCGCATGAAAGCGCGTTTGCGCGCATCGAGCAGTCGCGCTAACGACCATCTCGACGCCTCGCGCAACTCAGCCGCAAGCAGTAAGAGCAGCGGTAGCAGTAGCAAGAGCAGTCGGTCGTCGGCTGCCTCTGCGCAGTCAACGAGCAGCCGCACGCAGGTGCACGAGAGCCGCCGACGCGCTGCTGCCGAGCACAAGCGTGCGCGCCACAACCGTCGCAGTAGCGCAGAGTTGCACAAGCGCGACGCAGCTGCTCGCTCGTCGCGCCGCGTATCGCTCTCAGCAGTCGAGTCGGAGTGCAAGGTCGACGACGATGATGAGAACGATGATGAGGTCAATCGTTCTGCTGTGCGCACGGTGTGCGAGAAGATGCTGACGCCCGATAGCTACTTGAAGCGCCACGGCGCGCTCGTCGACCATCACGGCGGCTGCTTCACGGCGCCATCGCCTGACATGCACAGCTTTTGCGTCCCACGCATCAAGTTTACGGCTGCAGCATCGTCGCGCGGCTTTGGCGATGGCGGCCTCTCGGACTCGGACGACGAGGAGATCCGACTCATTGAGCAAAAGTACCGGCGGCTCCTTGCGTCCTGAGCTGCCGCTCGTCGTAGTCAGTCGATAGAGAGAATGAGAAAGAATGAGGTTGATCGATTGGCTGTCTGTGTGTAAGCGTTGCTTTCGTCTACACTAGCGCTGCACGTGGTTGGTTCGAGTGTGAGTCGCTCACGAGACGATCAGGCGTGTCGTTGTCGTCGTCGGCCCATGCAGCAGCTCGGCACTGCTTCGTCAGCGTCGACTCTGCGTCGGTCTGTTGTGACTGAGTGCCGAGCACCTGCTGGCGCAAGCAGCAGTTTGCAGCAGCGAGTTCTGTGACGCACGCCTCGAGCTCGTTGATCCGCGCGTCGCGACTTGCGACCTCCTGCTTTGCGACGTTGAGTTGCGCAACGAGCTGAAGCACAACACGCTCGATCGGTACGCGCTCGTCGCTGCAGCTGATGCTGCCGCTGCTCCAGTCGCTACTGTCGTGTGCTGGTTCGTCGCTCGTGGCACTTGTAGTACAGGTGGCAACAGCAGCAGTAGCGACGCGATGCTTTAGTGCCAACACGCGCGCTTGCTTGTCGGTTCGAGCAGCGTCGTCATCATTGGCATTGCTATGCTTGGTAACGGTGCAGCCACTACTGCTACTGCAGCCTGCTAGCTGCTTAGATGCGACGTGTGCACAACTCGCAGTGGCTCGTGCGAACACTCGATGCAGCGCTCGTACAGTCGAGAGCTCGACGCGGAAGTGCCACGTACATACCACGTTACGCACAAAGCGGCCGAGCACGCGCTCGGCTTGCACGACATCAGCAGATGCAGCAGCCACGTCGCGTGTCAAGACGTCTGCGCAAGTGCTGTCGGTGCACGCATGCAACGTGTCGGATCGTGTTGTAACGCAACGCGATTGCATTACGCACAACGTCGAGCAGCAGCAGACGACAGATCGATCAATGACGACGCTGAAGCGAAACAGCTCAAGCGCTCCATTTAGCTAGTCGTGTACCACTCACTCAACCGATCGCCCTCACGCAGTCACTCAATGTGGCGTGCCGGCTGCCTCACCGCTCGCACGTTGGCGACAGCAGCAGCAGCACGCGACGACTCTTACGCAGCTAGCTCATCGACTGCGTTCGTAGCACCGTCGCGTTGTGGTTCTAGCATAGGCGCACCAACTGACGCTGGCTTGACGTACACGAGGTACTCGACTGGGAGCTCGACAATCATTGGCACTAGCGTCTTGTTTGTCGCGCTGCCAGGCGCTGGACGCGGATGGATGCGAATGCGAAAGCGGTTGAGGTCGTAGATACCGGCGCTCATGAAGCACGCACGCAACTGGATCGTAGTGTGCGCACCGGGTGCGAGGTCGACGATCGTCTTCTTTGTCACGCCAGCCCAGAAGAAGTGCGGCGACGTCGCGCCAGACGCAGCGCCGCCAGTGCCAGTGAACGGGAAGCTCAGAGCTGTTTTGCTCTCGCTCGGGTGGAGCATCTCGAGCGTACAGTCGACTGGTGAGGAGCTCGCAGCGCAGTCGTTTCGGATCGTCATGACTACGTCGAGCTCGGCAAAGCCCATGCTAGTACTCGATAACTCAGCGCCATTGCCGGCGCTGCGAGTCACAGGCTTGAGCGCGACCGAGTCGGCGTACGTGAGCGTGACGGTCAGCGGACACGCGGTCGGTCGATGCGGCGCGCGCACGCGGATCGGCGTGACGTTTGTCTGTCCGATCGCCCTGCGCTGTGACCCGCTCGCAGTCGTCGACCACACGAGCACGAGGTGGCCGTCGATGTCAGCTGAACTCAGCAATGCCGACCGCGTTGTTGGCTGTGGACTTGCGCGCCGCTTTGTATTGTCATCGACCGTCTGGTCGTCGGTCTGTTGTTGGCTCTTGAGCGCCTTGTTCTCGCGCCGCACGCTCTGGATCGTACGGAATCCACCGCCGCCACTGCGCTTTGCGTCGCTACCAGCGCCACTGCTGTCATCACTCGCTTGCGTCGCGTCGCGCACGAGTTCGCGTGCGTTTTCGATGCACAGAAACTGCTCGGCTGGGAGGTCGTCGAGCGGCTCCGAGCTCCTCGATCTGCTGTCGTCGTGCATACTGAGCTTGAGCGAGCTTGCACTCGGACCGAACGGCACACTCACGTCTGCTGCTGCAGCTCCATCGAGCGGCACGATGCGAAAGTAGCTCGTGCTCGCTTCACGATAGCCGAGTTGCGTCGCGTCGCGCACACGCTGTGCAATGTCGCTAGCTGCGTGCGGGAAGCGCGCGATCGACCACGCGCAACTCACGCACGTGAGCTGCTCGAGCTGCACGGGGTCCTGCTGCTCGACGAGGCCGTCGCGCCGCTCGTTCTGGACCGTCACGCCAAGGACGTATTCGCCGCTCGCGTCAAAGCTCGGCGCGATCGAGTACGACACGCGCACGCACGGCAGCAGGTGCAAATCGAGCGCGAACCGCACAGTACGAAGCAGCGGCGTCGGTAACGAGCTGTCGGCGGCGTTGCGGTACCGAAACACGAGCCGTGCGCGCACGCGGCCCGGCTCGAGGCCACGCGCCCACACAACAACGTGGCGACGCTCGCCAGGTACGAGCGTCACGTCGCTCAGGTCCAGCACGTGACCTGTTGCGCCAATGTACGATGCGAGCTGCGTCGCGCCAGTTTGTGCGTCACTCGCGGCGCACAGCAGCAAGTCGGCGCAGCCGAGTTGGAGGCCGGCGAGGTCGGCCGTGCCGCTGTTCACGAGCGTCACGTCCATGCGAATGATCTCGCCGACAAACGCCTCGGTCGGTGCGCTCGCAATCTGCACGCCGAGCCACGGCATCGGACCGACGACGTGCGCAACGAGGCTCGTGTTCGGTGCGCGCGCACGCATCTCGCGGTTCGACCGCGTGTCCTGCAGCAGCGGACCGGGGATGTCGAACGCGTGCTCGCCGTGGACGTCGCCGCCGCAGATCGACCACCGCACACCCGTGAGCCGCAGCACGCCACGCACGTGTGGCGTCACAGCGAGCCGCACGCGCTCTTCGCTGCACGGCAGCAGCTGGAGGTTCACGCGACCGACTGTGATGCGCAGCTCGCGATCGGCGCTGCTGCTACCGACAGCGCGCGGCTCGGGCACATCAAACACGTCAGCGCTACCATTGCTGTCGGCAGCATCACCAGTCGGCTCGAACGTGCCGTATAAATGAATGTCCTCGACGTCGACAGCACACGACAGCGCGTTCTTCATGACAAACTCGACGTACAGCGGCTCGCCGAGTGCATAGTTCTCGGGCGGCTTGAGCGCGCTCTTGCGGTGCCGGAACGCGCCGTTGAACGTCGCAGGCTGGTGCAGCCACCGATTCACCTGAGCGTCGTTGCTGCTCTGGTCATTGCTTGCGAACCGGTGGATCTGGTTCTGCTTGTCGAGCGTTTGCTCGAGCACGCGCCAGTGCTCGGCATCGCTCGGGTTCCCGTCGACCGCACGGTCGATCCCACACGCGTTCACGGGCGCAAACACGACTGTCGACTTGTCCTCGAGCTCGGGCATGCACAGGTTCGGCACGAGCAGCGTCTTGGCACCCGGCGTCGTCGCGCTCTCGACGAGCATCGGCCCATTGCGCGAGAGCGAGACGGTCGTACTCGACGCGCTGTCGTCGCTGCTCGTTGCAAGGAACTCCTTCACGATCAAACCAAACTCGTACAGCAGCGCCTCTTGCTGACTCGCCGAGTTGCGGCCCGTGCCAATGAGCTTGAGGAACAAGTTGATCGACGCGATCGGATCGCTCAGGCGGTTCGCCTGCTGCGCGAGCGTAAAGTTGATGTGGTCCTCGACTTGGTACCATCCGCTCGCGTCGTAGATCGCGCGTGCGAGCGCGTAGCACCGCGCAGCGTGCGGTCGGTGGCCGAGCGAGTCGTACACATGACCGGCCATGACCATACGGAAGCCGTACTTGCGGAACTTGGGCTGCCGCGACTGGATGTCGCACAGCGCCGCGCGCTCCATGAGCACGGCCGAGCAGATGCCCTGCTCCATCGTCGAGCCACGGATGAGTGCAGCCGACGCGCTGTCCATGTAGTCGGTAAAGAGCCCCGAGTGGCTGAGCGTGTTGTAGATCTCACCGGCGACGACTGCTGCGCGTACTGCGAGCCGCGCAGTCGCAACCGTGTTGCTCTTGACGTAGATCGCAGTCGCGGACTCGAGCGCATTCGTCATCTGCATTGGCGAGCCCTTTGTGAGCAGCAGACAGAGCGCGATCATCTCGTTTGCGTTCGCGCAGTGGAGCATCGACTTGTCCGACTTGTAGTCGTCGCGCACGAGCCGATACATCTGAAGTGCGAGGTCGTAGTCGCGCACCATGAACGCCGTGTCGCCGAGCAATCGCGTCTGCGCTTCGATCGAGTCACAGCGGTACGTTGCTGCTGCTGCGCCAGCACCGTGGCTGCTGCTATTGCTGCTGCTGTTCGCAACGCGCATTGACAGGTCCTTGGGCTTGCGCAGCCACGACTTGAAGACGTTCTTCACGCCTTTCTTCATCGCCGACACGATCTCGTTCAGTTGCACAATGCGCGTCTCGAGCGCCGCGAGCACGACGCGCACTCCGACGTCGCGCACAAACGCGTCGAGCCGCGTGACGTCGTCGCGCGAGAGCAGCGCGCCAACAGCGTCGGCAAACAGCGGGCGACGTACGTACGGATGGTCGGTCCAGATGCGCGCGTGCTGCGCGTCGGCGCGCTCGGGAGGCAGCGAGTTGAGCCGCAACACGGTGCTTGCGAGCGCGGGCAGCTGGAGACTCAGGAGGATCGCTTCCGGGTCGATCGACGTGCCGTCGGCCTCGGCGTTGTCATGCACGACGACGTAGAACTTGGGGACGTTCGGATCATAGAGGCCATTTAGGAACGCCGGCGGCATGTTGCGCACCGCGGCGAGCTCCTCAAAGCAGTGGCGCGGGTTGCTGTCAGTCGACGACACGGCGAGCAGCATCGCAGCCGGTTGGCACAGCATGCTGTACTCTTCGCACCGGAACGTGTCGAGTAGCGTGCGCTTGAACTCGCGGTACCACGGCAGTGGGTCCGTGTTTGGCGCATCGCCGTCGGTTGCTGCGACGCCGATTGCGCGCAAGTACGTCGGGACGTCCTCGACGCTCGTGATCCGAGGCACGTCGAGATCGATTGTCGCTTGTGCGCCAGTTGCGTCGCGTGGCGGGTGGCGTGCGACCTCTTCGTTCAACAGCCGCGACGCGTCCTGGAGCGCGATTGTGCCGAACTGCGTCGTTGCGATGAACTTGAAATTGAAGTCGGCGAGCACGACTTGGTGGCTCACGGACCGCAGCGGCGCGTCGGCTTGCTCGACCATGGAGAAGCCGTTCAGCAGCTCAGCGAACGTGAGCCCATTCTTCTGCGCAACGCGCTCTACCTCGGCCGTCGCGCTCGTGAGCACGAGCGGAGCGAACGTCTCCTGCACCCACCTCTCCATGCGCTCCATCGTGGTCGACCAAGACTATGCTTGCTGCGGATGCTTGCTGCGTGCGATGCAGGTTCCTCTTATTTCCCTGCTGTGCAACTGGAATTTTACTTTAAGGCGTCCTGTCTTTTTTTTGTTCAATAAAACAGCAGCTAATCAGAGAAGTGCTATTGTAATTTTTGGTTCATTCGAAACTATCTAGGTGTGCATTTAGATTGCAATGCCATACATTTGCGCAGATAGGAAATGTATAGGTGTGCATTTAGTTTGCAGGTGTGCATTTATTTTTCTGCATTCTGGTGATAAAATACCGAAAGGCTATTTTTGCGATGAAATCGCATTTGAGCAACACACAGCAACACACAGCAACACACAGCAACACACACACGCAACCATGCCCACGCGATCGTATACGCACGTCATGGACGACCACGTCGCAACAGCCCGTCACAAGTTGGCGAAGGGCTGGTCGCTGAAGCGAATTGCGACTGCGCTAGGTGTTGGGCGAGTACAGCTCGGCAGACGTATCCTTCTCGATGAGCGGCCAGGTCGAGGTCGTCCGGGTCGACCTCGTTTCGGTCATGCACCACAAGCTGCTGCTCAACCACAAGACAACACACAACAGCACACCAATGACGAAGAAACAGTGGACTCGTTT
>JAADWX010000238.1:0-30895 GCA_023336405.1 Globisporangium echinulatum | reverse complement strand
TTGCTCACCTCCTCGAATTGTTCTCGATAAAGTGGCATCTAGCACAAGCGCGGTGCAGCACTGGTCGACTTCAGTCCTGTTCATCACTAGTAGTGTCGACTTCAGTCTGGTTGGCCAGCTGGTATTGCATATATTTGGACGATCAAACACCTAAACAAAATATTATCAATTGTACATCTCCGATGATGCAGCTCGTCACTGACTCTTCGTTTTTCTACTTCTGCTCTACCTATCAATGTGAGCACAATACCGTCTCGGAATAGCTCGCGTTGCTCTGTGCTCTCCAGTCCGTCGTCGTTTCTACTTCGTTGGTAGATCACGTGCACGCACGCAACCCGTTATGACAAAGACTAGCGTGACGGCATTCGCATCGGCGGCAGTGGTGCCGACGCCGCTGCTGGCGCAACGAGTGGATGTCCCGCAGCTCAGCATGCTCCCGCCGCGCGTGCTCCAGCGCACCAAGACGGCGACGAGCAGCGGCGCGCGACGCAGTACGTTCTATGTCGGCGTCTCGCTCGCGCGCTACCGCGTCTGGTGGATCGGGTTCCTATTGCTGCACGCGACGTGTATCGGCTACTTTACGCTCACGACGTACATCTACTGGCAGCTCCACGACACGTTCACAGGCATCACGCTCCAGACGTACCAGGCGATGATGCCCACCCGGTACTTCCCGTTCCTCGCCGCGTGCCACGCAGCGGTCGCGGCTGGTCACGCGTTCTTCTTGCTGCGGATGGTGTTCAGCTCGCTGCTGCGTCGGCGATTCACGTTCGGCCGCGCGGGCTTTCGCATGCCAAAGCGCAGCATCGATGGCGGTGTCGACGATGTGACTCGCGCGCCGTCTAACCTCCGAGCGAACGCGGTCGCGGCGCTGCACGCAGGCGCGACCGTCTGGGCCAATGTGTTTGGTCGCCGTGGGGTCTTTGGGGTCGAGAGCCGGTACTTTGACGTGCTCTTCGTATTGCGCGAGCTCTTTGAGAACGTCCTGCAGGCCGGTCAAGCGTACCGCATGAGTCTATACGTCCCGCGCGTGCTGCTGAACCGGTTCTACGTCGGCGTGATCGTCGTGAACTGCTGCGCGTCGCCGCTCGCGCAGTGGCTGTACGCGTCGCACCCGCCGCGTGCGCGCCTCCTATGTCTCGTGCTCGACATTGCGCTCGACTTTGCTGCGAGCGTCGCAATCCCGGTCGCGCTGCTCGTACCGTACCGCGCAACGTTCGCAGTCACGGACGACGCGTTTGACTATCTGCTCTGGTACAACGACCAGTGGCTCGTGAACACGATCAACGAGTGCAAGCTTCTGTTTGTGAACTCGTGGCCGGACCTCGCCGCGCGTTTGTTCTTCTCCGCGAGCCTCCTCGTTGCGCTCGAGAGCGTCAAGTCGCTGCTGCGCAAGACATCGACAACGCGCGTCACGGCGAGTAGTATCGACACGGCACGCTCGACCGCGTCGTTCAGCACGGCCAAGCTGCGCGATGCTGCCGCATCGACGACAACAGAGCGCCAGTCGAGTCGATGGGCGTCTGCGATCAACATCTCGCCTACGCTCTGGACGCTCACGCCGTCGATCGGTCGCACGCACTCGAGTGTCACTACTAGTCCACCACCACGAGCAGTGCGCGACATTGGCTCGGGCTCGGCCGTTGCGTCCAAGAGCACGATTCCAGTCGTCGCGGTCGCATCGACGCGTGTGAGCAAACCGATTGCGCACGTCGCGCACGTCGTGTTCCCGCTCTGGGGCCTCGTCGTGCTCGTGCTACACATGCGCGGCGAGTGGCGGGCTGCGCCGCCCGCGTGCGCGCTGACCGTGCGGCCATGGCTCAACAGCAAGCCGGCGTGCGCGCTGCTGTCGATCAACTGCGCGCGGCTGCGCAACCACACGGGCACGATGGCCGAGCTCGACGCGCTCTTTGCCTCGATCGACGCGAGTGCGCTCGCGCACATTGCGATCCGCGATTGCCCAGCGATCGAGATGCCGCGCCGCCTGCAGACGTTTTCGAGCCTCGTCGGCCTCAAGCTCTACAACTCGACGCTCGTGCGCTGGGGCGCTGACGCTGCGCTCACGGACGCGCACCACCCGCGCATGGTGTTTGTCTTTCTCGCGCGCGTCAACATGTCGACGTTCCCCGCGGGCCTCGCGTCACCGCAGTTTCCGCGTCAGCTGTTCGACATCGAGTTGTCGGCCACGAACCTCACGACGATCCCCGACAGTCTCGGCGCTGCGTGGCCAGTTGGCGACACGACGTGCGGCGTGTTTGAACAGAGCGCGCTGCAAAACGTGCCGCCCGTGCTCGCGACGCTCCAGAGCGCGTTCGTCTCGCTCGTTGGCAACAACATCTCGGAGCTCCCGAGCTTTCTGTTTACGAACGCAATGGCGACGACGCTCTGGCTCAACGACAACCCGATCACACAACTCCCGGAGCGACTCGACCCGTCGCGCTCGATCCGCGCCGTGCGGCTCGCGAACACGCAGCTGCAGCGTCTTCCTGTTTGGATGGACGCGCGCTTCTTTTTGCACGCGCGGCTCGTTGCCGGTAACACGCCATTCTGCGCGACGCTGCTCGCTGCTGTCCGTCGTATAGAGAGCGACAGCGGCGATGGGTCACTGTCGACGACGTCTTTTGGTACGACGACTGGTAGTGATCGTGGTGACAGTGATAGTAGCAATCGCGCAGTGAGCGATGCTGCAATGGCTGCGTTTGCACGCGGCCGCATCAACTGCGACGTCGTCGAGGGCGATGACCTGACGTACTACCCATTGGTCGCCGAGGCCGCGCTTGCCGAGCGCCAGTAACGCGTTGCGAACGATAGGGGAAGTCTAAGCATGCGATACCAGATTGGACATCCAGATTGAAGTCAACACTATCAGTCTAGTGAACTGGACTGAAGACGACCAGGACTGCAGCCGCGTTTGCTCTTGATGCCTTCAATTGTCAAATATACGATGACGACACCACATGCGCGTGACGCGCAATTGTACTGTCGAGCGTGGAAGGTGGAAGCAGCAACCTCCAAGCAGCTTCGATTTGCTTCGAAAAATCAAAAATCAAACATGCGTTTATACTGATGATACGCTTGCGTACGTGGCTGTCTGTCTGTCAGTGTTCGTTCAGCTCACACTCCTACGTTCAGCTCAGTCGTTCAGAGCAGCTGAGCATTGATCATTTGATGCATTCGACATTGGCTGTCAATCGCGAGCAAGAAGCGCTACCACACAGCCCAGGATACGAGAAGCTGCTGCTTCCACTCGACACGACTCGTGGCTGACAGCCTCGCACACATGCTCATGGTTTTGCTTGCGCGAGTCAGAGCAGCATTGGAGGCACTGGCATCGGATGGTGGTGGTCGAATGCTTGACCACATACCCAACACACAACCGTTGAAGTTCGAATGCTGAAGTGAAAATCGACAGTAGACGACGGCGCGTCACGAATGTGTAGTGGTTTGAAACCTGCAATTCACCATTCTCAATCGATTCTCGCAGTATTGATCCTTTTGATAATATATATGGAATCTGCTGATCCACGCTGAGTTAGGTGATCCAAAAACGAAAAATCCAGAAACTAGTCCTGACAAACATCTTGCATTCACTATGCTTGCTGCGCTACGCACGCAAATCGTTCACAGCTCATGAGCGAGCGTGTGGCGGCTGTTGCGCTCACTCCGCAACTTGCCACGCGCTGCTTGGGTCTACTCGTCGCTCGTCGTCGCGCACGCCCGTTCGTTCGTCCGCCGTTCCGTTGGTCCGCTCCTCTCCTCTTCGGCACCACCAGTACCACCAGCCACACGTCCATTTACAATGTCGCAGTCCGTGCTCACTGCCGAGCAGATCAATGCCGTGCGCGACCAGGAGCTCGAGGAGTGGAAGACACAGGAGCACGCAGCGGACCTCATGGTGCCGCTCATTGGCCTGCTCTACCGCCAGCGCAACGTCATCTCGGTCATCTTTGGCAAAGGTCTCGTGCACAAGAACAGCATCGACCTCATTCGGTGCCACAACTTTGTGTGCAAGTACGTTGGCAAGCGCATCCGCCCAGTCGACTCGGAGATCGTGCTCTCAGCACTCACGCAGTATGCGCCGAATGCGCGCGACATGCGCATCGACGTCGGCCGGACGTTCCTCATGGTCGAAGACCAAGTGCGTGCAGCGCAGAATGAACAGTCGCCAGAAGCGCGTGACGCCCTGATCCGCGCAATCGGCGCGTACTTAAACGACAAGATGGTGCACATCACACCACCATCGTCGGTCCACAGCAACGCGGTTGTCTCAATGCACAAGCCGAGCGACGTTGTGCTGTACGGCTTTGGCCGCATCGGTCGCCTACTTGCACGTTTGCTCATTGAAAAAAGCGGACCGGGCGTGAAGCTCATGCTCCGCGCGATCGTCGTGCGCAGCGGCACAAAAGAGGACCTCGCAAAGCGCGCGAGCCTCCTCCGTCGCGACTCGGTGCACGGTCCGTTCAACGGCACGATCCAGTTCAACGAGGAGGCGAACGCGATCATTGCGAACGGGAACCTCATCCAGATCATCTACTCGAACGGTCCGGACCAGTGCGACTATACAAAGTATGGTATCAACGACGCGGTCGTGATCGACAACACGGGCATCTGGCGCGACAAGACGGCGCTCGGCCTGCACCTCAAGTCGCCCGGTGTCGCGAAAGTCATCTTGACCGCGCCGGCAAAAGGCGATGTCCCAACGATCGTTGCCGGCGTCAACACGCACCACATCGCGGCAAGCGACCGCATCTTCTCGGCTGCGTCGTGCACGACGAACGCGATTGCGCCGTCGCTGTTGGCCCTTGAACAAAAGTTTGGCATCGTCGGTGGGCACATTGAGACTGTCCACTCGTTCACGAACGACCAGAACTTGATCGACAACTACCACATGAAAGAGCGCCGCGGCCGCAGCGCCGTGCTCAACATGGTCATCACTGAGACTGGCGCTGCTGCTGCAGTCGTCAAGTGCCTACCGACGCTCAAGGACAAGCTGACAGCAAATGCGATCCGTGTGCCGACACCGAACGTGTCGCTTGCGATCCTGAACGTCCAGCTCGACCC
Organism: Globisporangium echinulatum; assembly: GCA_023336405.1. Classification (NCBI taxonomy): domain Eukaryota; phylum Oomycota; class Peronosporomycetes; order Pythiales; family Pythiaceae; genus Globisporangium; species Globisporangium echinulatum. The sequence goes on along the minus strand of JAADWX010000238.1, from coordinate 25,834 downwards.
GGCACGCTCGCAGGGACTGACAGCGAAGGACGTGAACACGTACATGTCGCGCATTTCGCTCAACTCGCCGCTGCAGAACCAGATCGACTTTGTCGACTCGGCCGAAGTCGCGTCGTCGGACTTTGTCGGCAGTCGCGCCGCTGGGACCGTCGACGGCAAAGCGACGATCGTGAAAGACAACAAGGTCATTCTGTACGTCTGGTACGACAACGAGTTTGGCTACAGCTGCCAGGTCGTGCGCCTCGTGCAGGCACTCGAGGGCATCAACCACCCGCGGTTCCCGGACGAAGCGCAGGTTGCCGCGATCGATGAGAAGCTCCAGCTCACGTGGAACCTCTAGGTGCCTCGTAGTAGTACATGTGCGTCAGCCGGGCTGCACTGCTCGCGAGCAGCTCCGTGCGAGAATGCGATTTCCCACATTCCAATACAAACCTCTATGCATTCTTGACATTTAGGTTCCTCCTGACCGTTACGTTTGTCAACTACTTTGATGCGTGACGCCACTTCAGCAGCAATAGTAGTAGACTGGCGGAGCGCGACAGCATGCCTTCGCGCAGCCTCGATGGCGAGCGCGTGCATCGCAAGCACGACGATGTGCGGCATGCTGCACCGCCTCGTGTCGGCAAGGAGCTGCTGGTGCGGCCGGCATCTGTGCACACGCAGCTGCTTGCAGCAGGCGCACCCGCCCCCACGCGCCTCGACAGCAGGATCGAAGGTGTGTCCACAGCATCCAGATGTGGATGAGCGGTAGTGTTGCTGCTGCTCTCTCTCTTACACGCACATATTTGTACATACACACGAGCAGATCTGCTTCGCACCAAGCGCGCGGGTGTCGTGCGCGACTACGCGTCGATCACGCAGCTGCAACGCGAGCACTCGAGTCCATCAACAACGACGCGCAAGAGTGCGGCGCATTCGACCGCGACTGCTTCGCCCAGTCACAAAGCACCGCTCGCGTTGAAAGCGCCCAGCCACGTAATCATTGACAGCAACAATAGCAGCATTAGCGCTGCGACCACAAAGACGAAAGCTACCAAGTTGACGCTTAAGCAACGACATCACACACGAAACAACCAGCTCGTCGATGCACACGATGTGCACCACTGGCATTCGCCGAGCAGCAAAGCGAGTCATGAGCACAACAGCCACATGTCGGCTTTGCTGCTCCACAGTCCTCGAACCACAGCCGTGACAACTGCTGCTCTTAGCGACTCGTCGGTCGAGCTCAGCGAGATCCAGCAGTCGATCCAGCGGCTGCGCGCGCAGCGCACGCACGTCGAGCAGCTACGAGAACACAACGCGCGGCTCGAGACGCTCGTGCACGACCACGCACGCGAGCGCGAGCAGCTGCGATCGGAAGTCGCGACGCTCCGCGGTGTCGCACAGGAGAACGTCGGACTGCTCCAGAGCTGTCGGCTGCTTGAAGAGCGACTCCAGAGTCTCGAGGCTGCTGTGCGCGACAAGCACGAAGCTCTCGCAGCTGCACACGCGCGTACAGCCGATGCCGAGGCACAGTGCCGTCAATTTGAAGCAGCCGTGCTTGCGCGCGAGCACGACCACGCAGAGCGCGTCGATACACTCCAAGCCAAACAGACAGCGCTCGTCGACCAAATCCGGCAGCTCGAGCGCGACCGCAATGCGTTTGCCGACACGCAGCAGCGCGCCGAGCAGCAGTGGCGCGACCGCTTACAGCAAGAGCAGCAGCAGACCAAGCAGTGGCGCGACCGCTTACAGCAAGAGCAGCAGCAGACCAAGCAGCTTGGTCGCGACGTCGCAGCGTTCGAGTTGCAAGTACAGACACTATTAGCGACGACCGTGCGGCAGACGAGCGTCATCGAAGACTGTGACCGCGTGCTATCGGAGACTAAGACGCAGCAGCGCGCAGCCAAGAAGAGCTACCACGACCAGCTCGAGGTTAACAGACAGCTGAAAGTCGAGCTCGAGCAGCTCGCAACGCAGCTGCATGCAGTCCAGACCAGCAGCGACAGCGAGCGCGCTGGTACTGAGCGGCGACTCGGCGACCTCGAGCGCAAGCTGCGCAAGCGCAAGGACCGGATCGAGATCCTCCAAGTCGCACTGCACGAGCGCGACAAGCAGCTCGAGACAATGCAGCACGAGACCGCGACGCAGCGCCGCAGTGTCGAGCACGTTGAAGGGGTGCGACTGAGTTCCATGATTCTTGCGAGCTGTTGGCTCTTGGTCAGCTTGACTTACTGATATGGCATGCGGATGGATGGATGGATGCGCATTGCGACAGCTGAACGACGACTTGCGGCGTCGCGAGCGCGCACTGATGAGCGAACTCTCGGAGCTGCGGCTTGCACTTGGGGTGCGCTATTCGCTTATGAAAGAGTGTGTGTTGGTGACATGGGTGACTGAGAGCAGTTCTGGCGCACCCGAACTCGATGTTTGACGGCGACGTGTAGGACGTGACGGACGAGAAGAAGATTTTGACGGACCAGTTCGCTGCGCTCGAAGGCAAGTGAGCTATTTGTCGTTGTCATCGTATTGTATTGTTGACAGGGTAATGCGTCGAATGGCTCACTGACGTTATCGCTTTACTATGGTTGTCAACAGAGCAACTCGAGACCGAGCGACGTGACCGATCGCGATGGGCGACTGCGCGACTCAAGCTGCTCGCCGAGTTCTGCGACGAAGAGAACAAACTGAGCTCGGCATTGCGCGTCGATGTTGTGCGCGAGACGACGCGATGGCGACGCGCACCCGTTGCGACGCACCGCAGCGATGTCGACGCCGAGGATGTTGATGTGGCCGGCGACCAAACAGGCGATGGCGTGTTCGACAACCGCGGCGATGCGCTCGGCAGTGGGGATGAGTTTGGCGACGATGCATACGACGACGACGATGACAACTGCCGACATGGCTCGATCGTCTTTGGCTAGTAGTCACAGCAACAGCATCGCAAAGAGTCAGTTAACAGATGTCCGATGTGGGACGACACGACCTTCAGGAGGTCGCGAGGTACAGTTTTGGATACAACAGCATGCAGCAGCAGCAGCCACGTACCACGTTGCTCGCTTCGTCGATCGGCTGATTACACGAAAGGTCGACCACACGTGACGTATATTGTTCACTCGCTCTTTTTCGCTAGTCGTACATGACAACAACAACAGACAGACGCTGCCCACGCTCACTCGTCCCACTGCGAGGCGCCGCATGGCCACAGACAGCGTTCATATAAGTACCATACACTCGCTCTCAACATCGACACGTAGACATACACACATCCACAGCAGTAGAGCCGCTTCATGCAAGTGGCAGCGCTGGCGTCGCGACGCGCTGTACCTCGTCGACGTTCGTGAGCGGCGCGTACAGCTGCTGCTTCGCAGTCTGGAGCCGCGTGCGTACAAAGTTCTTGAGCTCAACGACCTTCGTATCGTCATCAAACTTGCGACTTACTGCTGTCTTGTTACTGTCGTTGCTGCTACAGACTTCGGGCGCTTTGTACCGCTTCAGCAACAGCGACGAGATCACGACCGAGACCGACGAGAACGCCATCGCGAGACCAGCGCACGCCGGTGGCATCGTCGAGTGCAGCAGCGGGAAGAAGATCCCGGCAGCGAGCGGGATGCCGACAAAATTGTACGCGACCGAGAAGAAAAAGTTGAGTCGAATGCGCGCAAACACGACGCGCGCGAGGTCGAGCGCAACGACAACGTCGGTCAGCGTGCTCTTGACGAGGATCATGTCGGCTTCGGCTTTCGCAATCTGCGTACCGGCACCGATCGCCATGCCAACGTCGGCTTGCGCAAGCGCCGGTGCGTCGTTGATGCCGTCGCCGACCATACACACGACGCGCTGCTTCTTTGTAACCGGCGAGATGCGGGCTTGGAGCGCTTCGATCTGCGCGGCTTTCTCGCCAGGCAACGCAACGGCTTTGACGTGGTCAATGCCCATCTTGCGCGCGATCGAGCTCGCAGTCCGGATGTTGTCGCCCGTGATGAGCCAGACGTCGAGACCCATCGACTTGAGGAACGTCACGACTGCTTTCGACTCGCGCCGCGGCGTGTCCGCAAGTGCGATCACGCCAACGAGCTCGGCATCGAGGCAGACGCACACGACAGTCTTGCCCTCCATCTCGAGCTCGTGCATCTGCTCGCGCACGGCATCGCCAATCACGATGCGCTTCTCTTCGCAGTACTCGGGGTTCCCCACGAGCACGTGCACGTCCGTGGCAGCGACGCTACTATCACTGCCATCAGTCACCCGTTCAAGCCACTGTGGCACGGCGCCTTCAATGCCACGGCCTGGGACGACGTGGATCTGCGTTGGTTCGCGCAGCTGGAGCTTCTCCTGCTCGGTCGCGGCAAGCACGATCGCCTTGCCAAGCACGTGCTCGCTCACGCACTCGAGCGAGCCGCCATAGTAGAGCACTTCGCGCGGCGTGACGCGGCGGTCGGCAACAACAACGTCGGTCACCGACGGCTGCCCGACGGTAAGTGTCCCAGTCTTGTCAAACACGATCGTGTCGACGTGCTTGGCGATCTCGAGCGCGCGACCGCCCTTAATGAGAATGCCGTGCTTGGCACCGACGCCGCATCCGACCATGACAGCAGTCGGCGTTGCAAGGCCGAGCGCACACGGGCACGCAATGACGACGACCGAGATGCCAAAGAGCACCGCGATGAAGAGGTCGTTCGCGTGGCCATCGGCTGGATTCAGGCCGAGGTCCAGCTTCCACGCGTGCGGGATCGAATCGGTTGCCAACAGCACGTACCACGATACGAACGTCGCGAGCGAGATCGAGAGCACAAACGGCGCAAAGACCGACGCGAGGCGGTCGGCGTACGCTTGGATCGGCGCTTTGTGGAGCTGCGCGTCTTCAATGAGCGACACGATCTGCGCGAGTGCACTGCTCTCGCCGCCAAAGCAGCTCGACTCGATCACGAGCGCACCCTGTTGGTTGATCGTCGAGCCAAAGACGTAGTCACCGACCGTCTTGGCAACTGGCATGCTCTCGCCAGTGAGCATCGACTCGTCGCACGCGCTCGTGCCGCTCCGGACAATGCCGTCGGTCGGGACGTTTGCACCTGGCGCAATGCGCAGCAGGTCGCCGCGCTGCACGAGTTCGATCGGGATCTCGCGGTCGCTCGCGCCGGCAACGATCAGTACCGCGGTCTTGGGCTGGAGCTTTGCGAGCTCTGAGAGCGCGTCGGCGGTCTTGCCTTTCGCCATCGACTCCATGTACTTGCCGAGCGTCACGAACGTCAGGAGCATCGTTGACGACTCGAAAAAGTGGTGGCCGTGGTAGTGCACGCTCAAGCCTGCGCCGACAAACGAGATAAAGCTGTAGACGTACGACGCCGTCGTGCCGACGATGATGAGGAAGTCCATGCCCATCATGCCGTGCTGCAGGCCTTTGAACGCAGCGACGTAGTAGCGCTTACCGATCCAAAACTGCACCGGCGTTGCAAGCAAGAACATCAGCAATAGCTTAAGCGTAATGCCGTTCACGAGCGGCGTCATAAGCACGTGGTGCACTGCTGGGATGTACCCGAGGACCATGTGGATGAGCATCGCTGGGAGCGAGAACGCAAGTGCTGCGAGCAAGAGCGCGCGCCACTTGCGCACTTCTGACTTGCTCATCGCGTCCTGGTCCGTGCTGCTCGAGTCGACGTCGACTGTATAGCCGAGCGACGCGATCGTCTCCATGACTGTGCGCGGACCGCTCGCCGACATTTGCTCAATGTGCACGTGCACTTTGGCGAGTGGCACGTGAACTACGACGCGCGTGACGCCGCGCAGTTTCGAGACCGCGCGCTCGATCGCAGCGACGCTTGCGGCGTCGTCCGACATCCCAACGACCGAGAACTTGAGCTCGATCGAGTCGCCCTCGCCCGACTCGACCGTGTGCGTGTACGTCGCAGTGTAGCCGGCGTCTTCGATACAGGCTGCGAGCTCGCGCTTCTCGTCAGCGATCACGTCGCGGTCAAACACGATCTCGGCCTTTTGGCTGATGAGTCCGACGCGGCAGTCGAGTACGCCCGGCATCTTGCGCAGCAGGTCCTCGATCGCTTTCACGCACGCGGCGCAGCTCATGCCCTCGACGCGAAAGTACACGCGCGGGTTCGGCGAGTCGGCGAGGTCGAGCGCAACATCGTCCGGCTGTTGCGCAGCCTTCTTGGCCTGTGCGATCAGTTGCATCGCTTGCACCGCGTCGTACTCGCTTGCGATGAACCCGACGCACTCGACCATGTCGATGAGCTCGTCGACGCTCGTGCTGCCTTCGTGCGTGAGCGTGACTGTTGCGAGCCGCTTGTCAAAGCGCACGACTGCGCTCAATACGCCGTCGACGCTGCGCAGCGCGTTCTCGACCGTCGTGCCGCAGTTCTTTTGGCACATCATGCCGTCGACGAGCAGCTCAATCACGAGCGGATCGTGCAGCGTCGTGTGCTTGTTCGTCACGAGCACAGCGCCAAAGCCGACACTCTCGACGGCGTCAATGAGCTCGTCTGCTGTCAGCTGCGCGCCATGCACGGCAACAACGCGCGCGCTGTGTGTGTCAAAGTTCACGTGTGCTGAATCGACGCCAATGACGCTGCGCAATGCGTTCTGCACGGTTGTGCCGCAGTTCTTCATGCACATCATGCCCTCGATCACGAGCTCAAAGACTGCGCCATCTGTGGTCTGTGTCGTCGACGGCGTCGTCGTTGGCGTCTGTTGCGCAAGCACGTCGTAGCTTGCAGCCGTCATTGTGGCGTGTAGATGAGGTGTCAGGAGCGGAGCGAGAACAATGTGAGATCGAACGGGCGAGAATGCGTTGGCCAGTCGGTCTAGTCAGTCACACGGAGCCCTTCGTGTCCGCAAGTGCGCGCCAGTTGCGAAATGGCCTTTGCGAAGTGCTCGCACACACAACCACAGGCCGTCTGCTCACGCGACGTAATTTATGTATTCTATGTATACACATGGCTTTTAGAAACAATCGCTGCACCTGGATTGGACAAATCGAAGCGGCTGGGTTTGGGTCACAAAACGAGCAAGAACTACATTCCATTTTTACTTCGTTTGAGTATACACGGACACAATGCAGGACTCGACGGATCGCAAACAAACGACAGGACATACTCAAACCAAGTGGTTTTGCGGTGAAAAAACAGCCATTTGTTGATGGCAATCACACGCGAAACAAACGAACGAGAGCTGGCAAATCGATCAGCAGCTCCATTCGTCTGCACATCCACGTGATGCGTGCGTGCCATTGTTGGCACGCTGCGAGTGCGCTCGTTCGATAAGCTCGCAATGGAAAGCAGACTCCAAGCCAAGTGTCGCTTGTGGTCGCAAATGGCCATCGCAGCACAAGTGCGACGTCGTCAACGCTGCTCGCATCTAGCCAGTCTCTCGACACCGAAAGCGCGTGGCTAATGCCCACGTGATTGGGTATTTGCTGACTCCCGTCTCAGCGCCATCCATCGCAACCACTGAACGCTAGCGTCACTGCCACCGCTTCCACTGAACGCTCGAGTCAATGCCACCACAACAACGATCCTGAAGCGCTGTGAGCTAGTCGTGTGACCTGCCAACCCATGTAGCGACTCGAAAGCATCCATTTTTATCCAATTGAGTGTGCGTACTATTAAGTGAACACTGCCATGTGCGAGCAAGTGATGATGGTTGCCAGAGCTGCCTCGGATGATAATGGATTGATGGCGTTCGAGCAACAGCGAACGCAGCACAGCCGTGTCCTCCATCGTCTGTGCCATCTTTGTGAATGAGCCCGATCTAGCAGATGCCAGCCACCCATATATGAGCGTTCCCATACCGCCATGTCTGTCTGGGCTTGCTATGGCGAGAACATGCTCGTCGAGTGATCCGACGACACCTTCGACCACATCGCATCGGACGCGAGCAGCGACGACTCGACGCTCATCTTGCGTCGCTTGAGCGGTTTCTTCGAGAGTGTCGAAGCTGCTGCCGTCACAGTCGACGCAGCTGTCGCTTCTGCTATCCGACGCTGCTTTTTGCGCAGCTTCTTCTGCACGCGCCTGGTTTCTGCAGCATCTGCATCAGTCACTGTCGACGACTGCGGAGTCGCTTTAGCAGCAGTGCGTGACGTCGCGAGCGCAAGCTCGGCTGTCGATGTCAGCAGCTGCGTCACGCTCCCGCTCTTGCGTTGCGCCTTGCGCTGCGCTTTCTTCTGGCCCTTTGACAGGCGACATTGTTCGTGCAACGCGTCCTCGACACACCCGGTTTTGTTTGGCAAAGCCGCCGCCTTGACTGTTGGCTTGGCTGTTTGCTTGGTTGTTTGCTTGTCTGTCTGCTTAGTTGTCTGCTTAGCTGTCTGCTTAGCTGTCTGCTTGACGGTTGGCTTGACGGTTGGCGTGACTGCCTGCTTGGCGATCGCCTTCTTCGAAGCATTCACTGCTGCGGTTGCTGCCGACTCATCCGGGACAGACCGCGAGCGCTTTCGAAATGGCGCCACTACTGCTACTGCTACTACCGGCGCCTTTGGCAGCAGCTTGACAGCGACGCAATTCGTATTATCGCTACCGACTTCGCTGCTGCACTCAGACACGTGCTGTGCCATCTCGTCGGCTGTCACGAGCTTCTTTTCGTCGCAACTGTTGCAGATCTCGAGCGTATGAACGCGCACTGTACACTCGCGGCGGTGCGTCTTGAGCTCGGCAGCTGTCGCAAAAGCGCTACTGCAGAGACTGCACTTGGGTGGCGGCAGCACGTGCACATCGAGCACTTGCGCGACAGTGTCGATTGCAAAGCTCGGCTGTGTATGGGCGATGCGCGCCATGATCTCGTCGTAGACGTGCAGCAGCACGAGCGCATCGGCTGCTGCGTAGTGGAGCTGACTCGCAGCGAGCGGTCGGCGGTTCCAGTTCGACGTCTGCTGCGTCTTGGTCAGCTTGCGATGGAGGTACAAAAACACGAGCTTTTGGAGACTCAGTGGCAAGTGCACGCCGCCGACGAGTGCGATCGACAGGTCGTTCACTTCGACGACGCGCTTTGCGACGCGAAAGCACGTCGCGCGCGGGTACGACTCGGCGAGCTCACGGAGGTCCTGATAGAAGCCTTGGCCGAGCTTGACGATGCGCTTGGACAAGAACACATCGCTCAATGCGCGGTTGTAGATCTTGGGCTGCAGCAAGAGCAAGTCGATGATAAAGACCTCTTCTTTGCCAAGTGCGTCGCGCGTTGCGATCTGGAGCAAGCTGCACGGGTTCAGCTTGGCGCCTTTAGTAAACACAGGCTTGGTCTCCTGCGACACAGACAAGCCGATGCATATGTACGAAGGTCAGCGCGTCTGCAGTCGCTACCATAGCTAGATACGCATACTCACCGATTAGCAAGAGAGATCGAGAGAGCGCACGTACCGTATCGAGTCCCATGATTGTTGCTGCGCGCAGACGGCTCTCGCAGTACGCCCACGTGTCCCTCGATGCGACAAAGTGGATCGTCTCGTTCGGCGCGGCGATCATGTACGCTGGGCTCTGGTTGATCAAGCGCATGAGCGGCTTCATGGCAGCCATGGTTGCCGCCGCTGATGTGCTGCTTGCTGCTTGCGATCGTCGCGCGTGGCTCTGATGTGCACCAGCGCTCCAGACACGCTGTGTCGCTGTCACTGCCGCAATGAAACACATGAAGCGGCACAAACCAATGACTTTCATTGCGTGGTTCACGCCATTTTTCATACAACAACCAAGTCAAACAGCGACGCAAATCAACCCAGACAGTCAGACAGTCGCAATTGATATCGAGCGCATGCGTGTGCATCGTTTGCATCGCGCTGTTGGATGTGTGTGTGTCTTGCGCTAAATCGGCCAGCTCGTACCATTGCTCCAAGTGACAAACAGCTGAAGTCTCCGGCATTACAACGTTCAATTGAGCGCAAGCAAAAGATGTGCGCATGCCCAGTATTGATCTGGGACTACCATTCCATTGTGTTAGATTGGTGTGCTCGCCAGTACACTACATGCGCGCGAGGTTGTGTGCGTGCGAGAGAGGATCGATCCAACGACCTCGCGCTTCTCAAACGCGTGCTCATCCACTCGAGCCATCCTCTCTCCACACTCAGCAATGTCAACCCACACACAAACCGATGCATTTCACGAGCGACGGTGCACTGCTGCTCAGTAGGACACCTGGACTTACTGTCCAAGCTCTTTCCGACGCCAGTAAGTGAGCTCATGACATCCTCAAGAGAAGAACGAGCGATCCAGCAAGTGTCGACTGATCACACAAGACCATCTTGACATCTTGACAAAAGTGGTAACAACGAGCATGGAGCAGTTCGAGATCGTCGTCAGTCTCAGGTCCGTTGCTATTCGTTGCCCACATTGCTGTCCCAAACATGAGGATGTGTCCGCTACGAGGAAGTCAAGCGCACGATACTGGCACAACCTTGTTGTGTTGTCTTCTCGGGTTGCAACAGCGTCCTACGTTGGAATAACGACAGCAACACAACACAACAAGAACAGCACCACCGTAGTTCTGAGCTATCAATCCTCAGCGCAATCATCCGTCTTGAGAACACCAGTGATCTTCTCACAGCTTTCGCTTGCGCACAAGGCCATGCAAACGTTGCTGTATTTGTTGATTGATACGCTCGCGTCTTCTCGAAGTCTTGCGACGACCAGTGACTATGTGTGAATGCCAATGTTCTCTTGAAGCACGTTGATTGCAAGAAAACAAGAGTTGCTCGCTTGTCACTGCGGTAATAACGCTCGCGCGCGCATTCTCGACCTTGCTTGTTTCGAATCGTTACTAACCGCGTATCTTTGCGAAGACAAAATCGTGAGCGTTGAAGTTGGAACGTGTTACGTGATGCGACTGCGGTGGTGGTGCTCGATCGCGGCGCGGCACGTGTGCAGCAACAATCGCGGCGCAAGCAGGACGCCATTCCACAATTTGCCGCAACGACTACAAACAACAGCAGCAGCAGCAACAACAACAACAGCGCAACATCAACAACAACAATTGTTTTTTACCATGGCAGTTGACGACAAGGTTTGTTGCCGCTTGTTCTGCTATTGTTGTGTTTGTTGCTGTGCATTCCATCCATCCGACTGCGCGACTCTTTATTTGCTCGCACTTGTGATCGACTCCACATGCTCACACTTGTTCGCTCACTTGCTCCACGACGCACGCGCAGAAGCAAACGGTCCTGCACATCAATGCGAGCATCACGCACGACTCGGTGACTGCGCGCGTCGCAACTGCAATGATCGACCACTTGACGCACCACTACCACCGGCACCGCGAAACAAGCAGTAGCGAATCCACAACAGCCGACACGCCCGAGGACGTACTCACGATCGAAGAGCTCGACGTCTGGAGCGACAAGCTCCCCAAATTTGACCGCGACACGATGCAGCGCGTCTGGCGCGCACGCAACGACAGCAAGGACGAGGACGACATTGCCGCGTTCAAGCCGATCCAGGACCTCGCGCACCAGCTCGTGCACGCCGACTTTCTTGTCGTGACCGTGCCGGTGTGGAACTTTAGCATCCCGTACGTGCTCAAGCAGTACATCGACTGCATCGTACAGCCAGGTCTGACGTTCCGGAACGCCGATGCCGACGGACCGTCGCGGCCGTTCTTCACTGGCAAGCCCGTGATTGTGATCTCGTCGTCCGGCGGCAAGCTCCCACCGGCAGGCGAGGACTTTGTGTACCCGTTCATTAGCAAGATCTTTGCAATGTGCGGCTTTGACGACCCGCACCACGTCGCGATCGTCGGCCTCGCAACGCACGACAAGCAAGCGTGCTATGATAGTGCTGTCGCAGAAGCGAATGCGATCGCGGATCAGGTCGTCCAAGCGCACAAGCTGCGGCTCGATGCGAACGACTCCGAGTAGGTCGCGAAACGCTATAGTCAGTAGTGAGCAGCTCCAAACAGTAGCGAGCAGCTCAATGGCTCTGCATGCGTCATATATAAATGCTCTTCATGGTGTAGCACAGTGCGTACGTCTTGCTGCTGGTGTCGTACAGGCAGCTGGCGAGTCACGAGCAGCTCAGTCCGCCTTTGTCCGCTTGTCGTCGCAAGCGACAAGCTGTACGAGCGTGCCGCGCGCAAACAGCGGCGCGTACGCGTGGTGGCGCATGAGCGTCGCGAGGATCACGACGTTGACGACAAAGAACGCGAGCCCTGCGAGCCAGAGCGCAAAGAACGTGTTTGCGCCCTTCATCTCGAGGTGGAACGCCCAAAAGAGCCAATGGAGCTACTCACTCGCGAGCAAAGGAGCGCCGCAACATGTCGATGCAGTGAGTGCAGGTACCACACAACGGAGCTCCTCGGTCACAGCAACTGCGATGCTATATACACACGCTCATCAACACGTACCTCACTGCCGAACCAGAGCGTAATGAGCATGACGCCGCGCCAGCGCAGCCGAAGACTCGTGAGCGGGAACACGAGCGGCAGGAACGCCGTGTACCACAGAAAGTACTGCGAACGGATGCCACCCGGCCATCAATCAGTCAGTCGGTCAGTAGGGACAGCGCTGTAACGCGTCAAGACAACACGACGACAGACACTGAGCGCGTCGTACCTGCGCGGTGCAGACCTTGTTGAAGATCACAAAGACAGTCGTGAGCGCAAAGATCGCGAACGGCAGGTCCTGCCCAAACGCACACGAAATCGTCACGAGCGACGCAAGCTGCGGCAAAAACGCGAGCAAACCGACGCCAAAGCCCGACGGCGTGCCGTAGCTGGTCGAGTGCATTACGTCACACACGCTCGTGTGAGCCGGAGCGACTCGCTGACACCACACACAGCACCCGACGCACCGCAAGTAGAGGTCGTAGAAGTAGACGGAAAAGTTGTGGCGGTTGTCGGTGCGCGTGAGGTGGTACAGATACGCCTCGTAGAGGAACTGATAGCCGTAGCTGTGTGCATAAGACGCAGCTGCTGATGTCAGTCACTGCTGCTACAAGCGCATGACAACGACACGAGCTCTGCATAGACGCACATCTGGTACAGCGCCGCTGTGAGCGCGAGGAAGAAGCCGCCGCTGACTGCGCTAAACACGACGCGGTCGCGGTTCACGAGGTCGCCGAGCCGCATCCAGATGCAGCGTGGAGTGCTGCACTGCTTGGTCGACGTCGCGTTCGTTGCGCTGTAGTCGTGATTGAGAAACTGATCGAGCAGCGGCGTGAGCGTCTTACTCACTTAGATGGAGGCAGCACAGACTGACGTGATCCAATACGAGGACGTACTACAAGGAACGCGAGCGCGTAGACGATCGGGTAGATCTTGAAGTGCACGGCCGCGCCGTAGCTGAACGTCATAGCAGCAGCAATATCGATGCGCAGTGAGTCGTAGCGACGCCATGCAGCAGCGAGGCAGACATTGTGGCATGTGAGCGCGCGTACGTACGTGAGTGCTGCGAGGACGAGCTGCTTGCGCACGAGCAGCAGCAGTGTGAGCAGCACGAGCAGCACGACGATCGCGTCGGCGTTGCCACGCGTCGAGATGTTGATCGAGAACGGATGGAAGAGCCACACGCTGCAAACACATCGGCATATGAGAGCATAGTTGCAAGTGCTGAGATGCGTTGTGGCGGGGGCAGCTCGGTCGCTTATCCGTACCTTGCGTACAGCGCAGCATCTAATAAGTACATGTACATGTACGCAAGTGTCGTGTGTGTGAGTCGTCGGTGGAACGCATCAAGGAGGCAACAGTGCTGCAAACGTACTCTTGTCGGGCAGGCCACGCAGCCGCAGGATCTCAAACAGCACGTGGCCAGCGAGCAGGTCGCAGACGACAAACAGTAGCTTCCCGAATGCTTCGTGCACAAACACGTTTGGCAGCAGCAGAAATGCGCTGTGTGCAGACACACGAGCACATGCGATTCGAGGCAGTGAGTGCACAAACGAGCAACCCAAAGATGTAGACGTCACGTCGCGGCGACACACTTACAGCACTGGCGTGTAGCGGTAGGTCGTGCGGTCGAACGGCGAGTTGCCTGCTGCCATTTCGCGCGCAGCGTCGCTGTACACATCGTAGTCGACGTCCGTATACTTGACGCTCATGTAGCGGTCCTGGAGCTCGCCGTAGACGAGCAGTGCGAGCCGCAGCGCCAACGCAGCACTGAGCAGTCGAGCATGCAGTGCCATTGCAGTATTGGTCCGTTTGGATGCGGTATGTGAAAAACTGAAATTGAACTGAGTGAAACGTACTTAGTCGAGACATTCACAGTTTGTATTCACTCAGTGCTCTTCAGTGCAACATGTGCGAGACCATAGACAACCGTGTTGAAGCGCACGCGGTGCTTCAAACGCTGCTTGTCGCTGCCTTTCGCACCGGCAACAGCAGCTAGTGCGACCGCCGCCGCGCTACTACTACCGCCAAGCGTCTCGGGCGGCAGTACGACTGAGCTGCCACTGGCGCTGAGACTCCCGCTTGGCAGACTCGCTGCGCTGCTTGTGGCTGAACTCGCAGCACTCGATGGCACTGTAGCGACTGCACCGCTCGGCGACACGAGCTCGCCATATTTCTTCAGCGCCTTGCCGAGCGAAAAGCCCTTTGCAAGACCGCTCAAGAGTCCGCTTGCGAGGCGCCGATTCGCATTGAACGTCGTCGGCCACTGGTTCATCACGAGCACGTTCACGCCTGCGAGCGACCAGAGCGCAGCTTGCGCAAACGCGTCGTGCTCTAACGCAAGCGCCCACGCCGCCTTCTCGCTGTCGTCTTTGCTCTGCCGCCGCGCACTCGCAGGGTTCTCGGCGCGATCGAGTAGACACACGACGTTGCAGTTGAGCGCCGTGCCCATCGCAAGCAGCTCATGTGGAGCGAGCGCGGACCCGACCACGCGGTTCGCACCGACGTACACGAGTCCGCCGCCGCGACGGTTCAGCAGTGCGTGCTGCCAGTCGGTCGTTGTCGGCGGCTGACCGTGCTCGACTGCGTCTTTCCAACTTGTGAACGCAGCACCTGGTCGCTTCGTATGCTGCTGCACGACTGACTCGATCGTCTGTGCGTCGAGCCCAACGTCGTCGCGGAACGGATCGACGACCACACGCACGTCGTCGCGCCGCAGCGGCTGTACTTTTTGCGCCTGCAGCCGCTGAAACAGCACGTGGAGCGACACGTCGCGCGCAATCGACTCGGCGCGCTCGAGTATCGGCAGCGCTTCGAGCGGCAGACACTCGAGGTCGCGGTCAACGAGCAGCGTGAGCGCATTGGCCGGCAGCTCGCTCTGTAGCGCTGCAAGCAACGTCGAGTGCGCAAACAGCGGCGCAAAGAGCTCGATTGTGTCGCTTACGATCGCACTAAACTCGGTCTCGAGCGCGTCGCGCACAGCTGCTGCAGACGACGAGTTACTGCTGCTGCTCAGCGCTGCAGCTGCGTCGGTCGCCACAAACTCAACGTTTGCGTCTTGTGCGTGACGCTCCTCGAGTTCAGCGAGCATTGCAGTGCTTGCGGCACGCCACTGCTGCACACGCAAACGCGTCTGCGCCAGCAGGTCGAGCGTCGCGTCCGTGCATTCCATGCGCGCCATTGCAAATGCCTTGTCGCTGCTACCAGCGACGGCGCAGTAGAGGAAGCACCGGTCGGGCGAGAGCTGCAGTGCGAGCACGCGCACATGCGGCGGTAGTGCTGCGAGCGCAGTCTCGATCGGCACTGCGACCTCCATGCGCTTGTACGCAGCCGACTGCTGCTCAAGAAAGAGTTGTGAGAGCTGGAACGGCAGACTGTGCTGCGCAGCGTTCACGTGCGCGCGTGTGAGCGACTGAAGACGCCGGAGATGCAGCTGCTGTGCGTCGCGGCTGCCGACGACGCGCGCAAAGAGTGACTGCAGGTGTGCGTGTGCGACTGCGCTCTGGTACAGCAGCAGACTCCGGACGCACTCGAGCGGCTGCTCGCAACCAAACGCGTGGACGAGCTCAAGTGCGCCGACTCGCACGAGCGTGACGTCGCGTCGCTCGAGCGCAGTCTTGACGACGCTCTGCACGTGCTGCGCATGGTTGCGCAGCGCTGCTGCGTCGCGATCGGTCTCTGCTTGCTCGACGATAACAGCAGCAATCGCGTCGTTACTGCGTTCGCTGTCGACTGCATCAGTAGGCGTAGCAATAGCAGCGGCGACATTGTTGCTGCTGCTGTGGCTTGCGCAGCAGATCCATGTCGCATGTGGAGTGTCAGCAGATGTGAAGCGCGTCCACAGCCGCTCGTGCACGCGCTTCGAGCGACGGCGATCGGCGCTGTGGCACAACGCGAGCCGCTCGCACTGCAGCACCTGGAACGCAGCTGTCGCGACGTGCTCGGGTAGCGCGCCGTCGAGGCGACTCAGCAGCGCGTGTGCTGCTGTTGACAGCGTGATTGCGCGTCCGAGGTCGCCGCCGGGTGTGCTCGCGACGTCGTGCGACGTCTCGAAGAGCCATTTGTCGGCGACCGTGCGTCGCGCGTCCAGCTCGTGCGCGTACCGCGTCATCTCGTGCTCGCGCACGGCAGCCGCTGACGTCTCAGCGTCGATCTCGAAGCGTGCGAGCAGCAGCTTGGCGAGTGCAATCGCCGTCTCCAGCGGCGTCGCAATCGGACGGCTCGGCGCGAGCGACTCGGACGCGGCACCAACTGCGACGTCACTGCGCCACCCAAAGACCTGGCGCACGCGCGCGCGGACTTCACTTATCACTGCGACTGCGCGCTCGACACTGCGCTTTGCAGCTTCAACGTTTGGCGCTGAGTGCTGTGTCACGTCGCGTCCGAGGTATTGGAGCAGCTGCTGGGTGTACTGAACGAGGAACCGACCGAGAATCGCGTTCGCGCTCACGTGCGTTAGCAGCTGCTCGCACTCATCGAGCACCTGGAGACTCTGCGCGGCGCGGTCAGCCGCATGAGCGCTAGTGCCACTCTGCAAGTCGCTGCTGTCGTCATCGTCATCACTATCGTCGTCGAGCAGCACGAGTGCACGTCGAAACTTGAGTCGCGCGACGCCAAGCAGCACATCGAGCTCACCGGCTGCTCGCGTTCCTTGGGACGGCAACACGAGCCAGTGCGCAAGCACCTTCTCGGCAGCCCGCAGCCGCGCGAGTCGCTCGCCGCGATGCGAACAGAGCTTGCAGAAGCGCTCGGTCCAGCGCACGAGCTTGTCGAGTCCGAGCGATAGTGGCAGCTCGAGCGCGCGCGCGATCTTTGCTGTGGCTGCGCTCATGCTGCCTTCAATCGCGAGCACCGTCGCAGTGAGCGCGCAGAGCTCGCTCTCTGTCACTGCGTCATCGACGTGCGCGAGCTGCCGGAGCATCTCGAGCGCAGTCTTTGCCTGCCGCACGTAGCCCAAGCGCGCAAACAGCGCGACACAGCGCTGCATCGTGGCGCGCAGACCCATGGACGTCGACGCGAGCACTGAGCGGCGCACACCCTTGCTGACGACACCATTGCCAGAGCTGCTACTGCTCTCTGCGCGAAGCTCGTCCACGATCGATCGGCCGTGCGTCTGGAAGAGCTCGAGCGCACACTGCATTGGCAATGCGCACACTGCGACGTGGAGCCGCTCGAGCACGCGAAAGAGCGTGAGGTCGAGCCAGAGCTCGGTCGTGCGCGCGCGCTGCGGCGCGTACGCAAAGTAGACGACCTGGAGGAAGCAGATCACGGGCAGCGCGAGTTCGTCTGCGAGTTCGTTGTGGAGCATCGTGAGCAATTTGTCGAGGTAGAACATCGTCACGATCGGGTCCGTGACGTGCGCGACTGCTGCGCACTGCGCCGCTTGAAGCTTCGGGACCCACTTCATGTAGAACCGCGTGTCCGGGGTCTTGGCAAACTGCAAGTACAGCGCGAGCCACTCCTCAGTCGACTGCGGCACGGCGTACGGTCGTGGCTGCTCGCGCAGCCACACATCTTTGTCGAGCTCGGTCGAGCCCGCGAGCTTTGCGAACGCGTCTTGGAGCACTACGGTGTTGGCAATCGCGATCACGCTCTCCCATGCGCGGTGCACGCAGTGGAGCGCGTGCTCGGCGTGGCGCCAGCGCTCCATGCACGAAGCCGCTGCCATCGCGCGCATGACGAAGACGCGAATGAGCTTCTCGTTGTGCCACAGCGGCGAGTACGTCAGCACATCAGGATCGTGTTTGAGCGCCGACGACGCCGACGCCGACGGCTGCAGCTGCCTGCTGTCTCCAGTCGCAAGCAGTCCCGAATGTGCGAGCGGACTGCGGTCATTCGACGCTAGTGTCGATGCGTCATGCATCTCGGCAGCGAGCAGGATCCTCGTTGCGCTATCGAGGTGCGCGTCCATGTCGTGCGGCGCGATGCGGGTCGTGTAGAACCACTCGGCGAGGTCGATGAGCACAACAGCTTGCTCTTCCGGCCGACCATCGAGCGCCGCGAACGCGCTCGAGAGCGCCTTGAGCTGCGCTGGCGGGTCCGTCATGGACGAGAACGCGATCTTCTTGAGGATCGCGGCCTTGAGCAGTGCACTCTGCTCGTCGCGCGTGCGGCCGCTGCCACTGCTGGACTTGGCGCCACTAAACTCTCCAACACGGAGCTTCCCGAGCTTTGCAGCCGAGATGGCGGCAGCCGTGCGGATCTCATTCAGCGTCGCAGGAGCGACGGCAGCTGCAGCTGGCGACGCGAGTGCGTCGTCGCACACGCCGCAGGATTCGGTCCACTGTTTAGCGCGTTCGCACACAGCGAGTGTGAGTAGCACGAGGTCGCCAAAGCAGCGGTGCCGATGAGGCTCGCTGGAGGCGCTGTCTGCTGTTGTCGACGCAGCACACGCGGCACTGAGCGTACGCAGCACGGCGCGCAAATTATGCGTGACGCACTGCAGCTCGGCTGCGTCGTACTCGTTCGTCTCGGGCGCATTGATGCTCGTAAGTACCATGAGCGCAGCGTTCCAGACAACTTCGCTCGCCGTGACGACGAGCGCTGCTGCGCGTGCGCGCTCGCCGCACTCGCACGCGTGCACGAGGTGCTGCAGCGCAGCGAGCACGAGCGTCTTGGGCGTCTTGTCGCCATTGCCGAGCGCGAGGATCGCGCGCGCACACAGCACTTCGCACGCTGCGAGCCATCGCCACACACTCATCGTGAGTGGTGGAGGCGGCACTGTCGCTGTCGATGACGACGATGACGATGACGTTCGGCGCCGACCAGCAGAAGTGCGAGTCGGCAGCACTGCGAGTGCCTGCATCGTGCACTCGACGACGAAGCGGAACTGCTGCATGCGCAGCGCTGCGTAGCCTGTGCGGGTCCACAGCTCGACGTAGATCTCGACCTGTTGCTGCACTTGTTCCATTGTCAGTGCAGCGTCGCAGCTCGGACTCGCGTGCAGCAGCGGCGCAATGACGTCGTTCGCAACGCTCCGCCACAGCGCGACTGCTTTCTGATACAGCGCGTGGCTCTTGTCAGCACTCGGCGTCGCGTTACTGCTGCTTCCACCAGTAGATGGTGACTGGACCAGCGACGCCTCGAACGTCTCGAGCAGTGCAGCGACCTTTAGGAACGCACTCGCTGACTCACCAGGCGAGATCTCCTTTGCATTCTGCGCGAGCTGTGCGCGCGTCTTCATCTCGGCGAACCGAATCAGGTGCACGGCGCTCAAGGGCGTCGTGCTGCTCAACTTGCGCTTGAGAAACGCGTCAGCGATTGCCAGTACGCGGTCCCAGCGCGCTTGTTTCTCGTACACTGCGCCGAGACCGAGCGCAATGGACGCGAGGAGCTCAATGTCGACGTCCACGACCGCCTCGAGCGCTGTGTACGCGGCCTCAAACGCCGCGATGCACTCGGGCAAGACGCGCTCGACTGCAAACGTGCGTGCTGTCGACACTGGCGCGACGAGTGCGCGGAAGAGGTGAAAGTGGTAGTTCCACAGGTACACGCACGCGTTCTCGAGTGCAAACCGCCAGCCAATTCGACTCGCAGCCGTGAGCGACGCGACGAGATGCTCAATCAGCTCGGTCTTCATCGCGAGTGCGTCGGTCTCGATCGCTGTCACGCGCTCGCGAACTGCGTCTGAGCTCTCACTCGCGTCTGTAACAGCAGCACTCTCGGCCGGTCGCGCGTAGTGCATGCCGAGGATGAGCGTCTCGCTCGGCAACTGCTTGAGCGCTGCGAGCTCGAGCTCGCCGGTGTCGCTGCGCTGCACGTGGTGGCGGCGGCTGCCGTGACCGTGCGCAGTGTCGACGTGACGCTTGGCAGCCGTGAGCTGCGCTGCGCGGTGCTTGATGCGCGCTGCAAGCGCTTCGACGAGCAGCGTGCGAAAGTCGATCTCGAGTGCCATGAGACTCTTCTCGACACGGAGCGGACTCTCGTTCGTGAGCGTGTACGCGCTGCTGCCTGTGCTGAAGAGCGTCTCGAGCGCGAGTCGTGCAAAATGTTCGGCCATCGACGCGTCCTGCAGCTTGTCGCGCATGAGCTTGCATATGTCGAACCAAAGCACGACAAGCTGCTCGGGCGGTGCGCGTGCAGCCACGCCGTCGCTTAGCGCTGCTGCGGCCTGTGTGAGCAAAGCGCGCAGCACCACGTTGTCTCGACTCTCACGCGCATGCTCGACGAGCGTGCGGATGTGGTCGACAGCTGTCTCATTGCTGTCTGAGTCTGCTGCTGCCATGTCGAGCCGATACTCGAGCCGCGTCTTGAGCGCGAGCAGATGCAGGTCCACGGGCCGCGTCGTCAGCTTGTTTGCATGTGTCTGCACGTCGTCGACCGTCGCAGTGTGGGCGACAGCTGCGCCGTAGTCAAGCGCGAGTGCTTTGGAGACACTCTCGTACGCTTTGGTGAGGAACTCGGACGCAACGTCGAGCTTTGCGACCTCGAGCAGCACGCGCGCGCGCAGCACGAGCAACAGCGAGTCAGCGTCCTCAAGCACGCTCGCGACAAGCGTGAACACACGGCGTACGCTGCTGCGCAAGTGCGGCTGCAGCAGCGGCAACGACAGGTTCCACGCGTAGACACAGACGCGCTCAACGAGCGCAGCGTCGTCCTGCCGCTTCGCTGCGAGCAGCGCGCGCTCGACAGTCTTCATAGTGTCGACGCGTCTTGCAAGCACAACGCTCTTGCGCCGCGCTGCATCATCACTCCAGCTGTGCGCTGCTGACGGTGACAACACGTGCAATGCGGCTTTGAGCATCTGGTGCAACACGCGCAGACGTGGCGCGAGCGCTTTACCGATGCGCTGCAGCACAGCGTCGCAGCTGCGCGCAAT
The DNA here is from genome assembly GCA_023336405.1 of Globisporangium echinulatum. Classification (NCBI taxonomy): domain Eukaryota; phylum Oomycota; class Peronosporomycetes; order Pythiales; family Pythiaceae; genus Globisporangium; species Globisporangium echinulatum. The sequence goes on along the minus strand of JAADWX010000238.1, from coordinate 4,725 downwards.
GTCGAGATCGTGGCTGAACGCTGCATGAAGCCCGATGTCCACGACGACGTCTGCGTCGATCGCAGTGACAGCTTTCGCGTCGAGCGATTGGAGGAACTGCGCGAGCTCGTCTGCAGTCGTGTTGCGCGAGTACGCAGCAAAGCCCGTCGCGTCCTGAAAGATCTCGCTGCACACTGTTGTTGCATCGGCAGCAGTCATCGCTGTACCAACGCCGCTCGATCGCACGCACTGGAGCTTTACGAGCAGCGCCAAGCGCTTGTTCGCTGCGACGGCTGCGCTCTTTTTGACGTTCGGTACGATCTTTTGGCACTCGGCGTCTTTCATCGAACCAACGTGCACTTGTGCGCGCAATGCAGCTTCAAACAGCTCACGCACGCGGTGGTTGTTCGTAATGTCGTTGCCAGCAGCCGCTAGGAGCGGCGCGAGCTGCACGTCGACGAGGTCGTTCACGGTCTTGGCGGCGTCGGTAAACTGCTTGGCGTCGAGCAGCGCGGAGACGAGCGCGAGCTGGAGCTGTGCGACCCAGAGCACGTCGCGCTCGCCGACTGCCCGGAGCGCGTCGATCGTCTTGGCGAGCGACGGTGCGAGGAACTGTGTCGTGCCGCGTTTCATCAGCTGCCGCGCGATGCGCCAGTACGTGACCGACGCGTTGTAGACGAGAAAGTCGTACGTTGGCCGATTGCGCGCGTCACATGCAATCGGCAGCACGAGCTGCACGAGTCGGAGCGCATCGAGGATTTTGCGCAGTCGCACTGCACCAATGTCGCCTGCCGCGTCGTGCGACGCGCAGTGTGCACGAACAAACTGCATGCGGCAGTAGAGCTGACAATGTCGGTGCATGCGATCATAGTCAGCCAGTTTGTCTGCTGTTGGTCTGTTGTTGTTGTTGTTTGTAGCTGCTCAGTACTAGCAACTGTCCAGTGTGTGGACCTACGCACCTGGTTCTTTGCTGCGTAATCGTCTTGGAACCAGTTGACAGCGCGGCTCGCAGTCTCAAAGTCCTGTTGGTACACTGCTGCTTCAGCGACGAGCACGAGCAGCTCAGCGAGGTTCACATCTGCACTCGTGCCTACAAGTGGTAACAGCGTCTGACGACACGCAGTTTCGAGCATGTTGAAGATTGCGCGTGCTGGCTCGCGTTGCGGTGGTGGTGGTGCGCCATCTTGTCCACCAACGTGCTGTGTCTCGGCGGCGTCTGGGAGCAGCGCGAGCGCAAGCAGGCGTCGTAGCTCGCGCTCGACGGCCATTGCTATGAGTGTTAAGCAACTTGGAACGTGTGTACGAGCGTCGCAGCATCTGCACCAAGACAAGTCGCAGCAGCACAAAGGTCGCGACGCTACAAGTCCCAACGATTGTTCGGCAAGCAAAAATATAAAAATGAATCTATTCTATTTCATTGTTTCTATCGGTATTGGTTACTGCTTTTTTTTACTGGTGTTGCCGTCTCCAGCATTTTGATTGGCGAAGGGGAGCAATTAGCGTCAGCCGTTGACTGAGCAAAAATATATTATAGCCTTTTCAGCCAATCAGGACAGTCGCAGATCCTCATCCTTCCTTGACTCGGATCCTACTTGGCTACTACTGCTGCTGCTGACTCTGGCAACGATAGACTGTGGACCTGTGCGATGAATGGACGCGTTCTCACACAACGTCAAGCCCACTCGCTCATACGCACACGCTCGTCTTCTCCCTTGTTCGCTCCATTCCCTAACTCCATCATCTAGTGCTTCTTCTTCGCGAGGCCCGAGACAATGTCGTCGATGCGCAAGAGCATGCACGCAGCCTCGACCGCAGTCTTGATCGTCTGCGTCTTGACCTCGAACGGCTCCCACACACCGAGCGTCTCGGACTTGGTCACTTTGCCGGTCACGCCGTCAATGCCGTGCGCGTCCTCGGTCTCGGCCTGCTTGGCGCGCAACGCGGTCATGACACGCACAACGTCGGCGCCGCAGTTCTGCAGCAGCGTGCGCGGGATGACTTCGAGCGCTTCGCCGACGGCGCGAAACGGGAACTGCTCAACGCCCTCGATGTTGTCGGCGCGTTTCTTGAGCTCGTGCGCAATGCGCATCTCAGTCGCGCCGCCACCTGGGAGCAGCAGTGGCTCAAACACAACGTTGCGCGCGACTTGCATCGCATCCTGCAAGTTGCGCTCGACTTCGTTCAGTACGTCTTTGCTGCCGCCACGAAGCAGGATGCTGCACGCGCCGGGGTCGGTGCAGTCCTCAAAGAACGCAAAGTACTCGTCGCCGATCTTGCGGACTTCAAAGACGCCGCACTTCGTACCAATGTCCGACTCCTGGATCTCGTCGGCGCGGCTCACGATCGTTGCACCAGTTGCACGCGCGACGCGGTTGTTGTCGGTCTTGCGCAAGCGGCGGAACGCCGTGATGTTGGCTTTCACAAAGTAGTGCTGCGCGAGGTCCGACACGCCCTTCTCCGTGATCACAATGTCGGGCTTCATCGCAACGATCTGCGCACACAAGTTCTCAATGTACTCCTCTTCGAGGCGCAACAGCGTGTTCCAGTCCTGGTCGTTCGTGAGCTCAACGTTCGTCTGGCTCTCGCCCTTCTTGTACTCGAGTGGACAGTCGAGGAGCAGCACGCGCGGGTGCTCGATGCGCCGACGCATCTTCGAGTGCGTCACGTCCTTGTTGAACATCACGCCCTTGAGCACGCGGCAGTCCGAGAGCTCACCGCCCGGGATCTTCTCGACCTTGGCGTACCGCTTCACGTCGACCTCTTTCTTGCCGTTGGCCGACGTGCGTGCGACCGTGAGCACGGCTTCGAGCGCCAAGTCGCTCACGAGGTGCCCAATGCGCGGCGAGAACTTGGTCCCGACCGACGACAGGATCAGGTTCCGCATCTCAGTCTTGTCGCTAATGTTGATCGGACGCGCCAAGCGCTTCGCGATCTCGAGCGACGCCTGCAGCGCGCGGTGGAAGCCGCGGATGATCACGGTCGGGTGCACCTGGTGCGACAGGAACGGCTCGGCGACGACGAGCAGCTCACCAGCTGTAGCGATTGGCGTAATCGACCAGTAGGTGAGCCCATCGAGTCGCTCTCTCACATATCATCCATGCACACAAGCAAGTGTATGGACGTACCGAGGATGATGACCGACGTCGTGCCATCGCCGACCTCTTCGTCCTGCGCGCGACTGAGCTCGATCATGCTCTTCGCTGCCGGGTGCGACACGTCGACTTCGCGCAGGATCGCGTTGCCGTCGTTCGTCATGACGATGCCGCCCATCGGGTCGAGCAGCATCTTGAGCATCGACCGCGGTCCGAGCGTCGTGCGCACAATATCCGACACCGCCTGTAAGCAGAAGCATGTAACGCGTCCGCATGTGAGTAGGCATTCGCAACATATAGCCGCAAGTTGCGAGTGCACAGTGACGCACCTTTGCAGCCTCGATGTTCCCGAGCTGCGCGGTTCTGCCCGTCTCGCGACGGGTGTTTGTGTCTGCAGCGTGCATCCACACGAGAAGGAGGACGTCGTCGACGACATCAAGATAGGGGAGGCGCGCAGGTGAGGTCAGTGAGCATACAGCACATATGAGCAACCGTCGTGCAGGCCAGTGTGGCGGGGGACGAAAGAGGGGGTCGCGTAAGCAGCGCACAGACGTACTCAGCACCATCACAGGGGCTTGCATCATCTTGGCAGAGTGGGCGGGCGCTTTCGGGGTCGGATCTTCTCCGTCTTGTGTGTGAGCGTACTTTTGAGTGTGGAAAAGCTGTGGAGGTCACGCGCGCACGCTTTATATATATATATAGGCAACTTTGCAAACTTCGATATAATCACACAAATCACAAGTGTTTAATCTGATCGTGTCTCCGGATAGCACATTCACAAGCTAACAAGTATCATATTATGTGACTTGCTTTTTGTATGAGCAATGCGAAATGGCATAAAAGAACACATTGCTAATTGTAGCGCGTCACCACTCACAACGAAATATGAAGGGACGGAATAAGCTAAAAATGTGTTCCTCCATAGTAAGTCACAATAACTGGGATCCGATCGTACTATTTGTACGACAATTACGGGGACAAAACAAATGAAATAACTTGCAGAAAATCAAGGAACAAATTATTTGCACGTTCTCCGAGAATATCACGTTCGACATTCCATCGATGCGATGATTGGGCTCAAACTATAATGACCACGACTATGGTAGAATATGCTAACCATTCCGACAGACGGCAATTGAGGCTCCTTGAGCTAGTGCTTTTTTATCCACTCGTAGCGTCATGATATTACCGACTGGCCAATCACTGTATCCCGCTAAATACTTAATGGTTCCGACCATTCCGACGCATATTTTGTCGAATTGTTTTGGATATATGGTTGTGGCAATAGTAAAAACAAATCATAGTGATATCTCGAAAAGTACCATCATAATTTCGTCATCTAGGGTATATCCTCGTCTAAAATGCCTACATTTGTGTGGTTTACTCTGTTACAGCGCAACAACAAACTACACACACATCAGGCGTCATCTCACTTTTCGTCTGGACTGCATGGACTCGTAGGTCCCTGCGAACACGCGCAAGGCGCGCGCCTCAGCACTCAGCGCGTTTGCTTGCTTCCTGGTGCAGCAAGATGTACGCGAGGACTATGTCCACGCGTGCATCGCCGCAGATCCTACTGGTATGCGCCTTGTTGCTGTGCTCGAACGGTTTGGTCTGTATTTAGTGAGTTCGAGGGGGAAGGACGGCGCTCATC
>JAADWX010000237.1:0-31005 GCA_023336405.1 Globisporangium echinulatum | reverse complement strand
TCGAGAGCAAGCTGGCAGACTCGAAGAGCCAAGCCAAAGCCATGGAGAGCGAGCGCTTGTTGTCAGCACCGCAGTCGAGTGCGTCCGAGACTGTCGAGTCGCTGCTCATGCGCTGCAGCGAGCTCGAAGCCGCGCTCGCAGTGCTGCAGCAGACAGCAGCAGCGACCGCACAGACGCATCACACGCAGCTCGCTACTGCTGAGTCGCAGGGTGCAGCGCTCGAAGCCAAAGTAACAGAGCTGGAAGACGCTTTGAGCGCTGAGCGTCTGCGGTCCAAGCAGCTCGCGGCGGCTTGCGTTGACCTCACAAGCGCGACGCAACAGGTAGAAAGCACACACGACGCGCAGACGCTGCGGCTTGCCGAGACAGAGGATGCACGTAGTACGGCAGTTGCACGCGTCGAGCAGCTCGACAACGCGCTCCGTGACTTGCAATATGCGACAGCGGCGCGCATCCAGACACTCGAGCACCGCGTGCACGAGATGAGCTGGGAAGCCGGCGAGTACGAGATGCAGCTCGCAGTCGCAAAGCAGGAACAGCAGCAGCTTCGTGACGATGTGGCAGCATTGCAGCAACAGCTCGAGCACATGCAGCGACAACACGCAGGCGAAGTCGCTGCGCTGCAGCAGCAGCTCTCGATTGCAGAGGCTGCAGCGAGTGCGCTCACATCACGCAGTTCGACAGATGCAATGCCGGCTGTCGATTCTAAGCCTGCCGTTATGGTAGCCACCGATACTGCCAACGCCAACGCAGCGTACTGTGTCGAGCTCGAGTTTGACCTCGCGAGTGCACGCAACGAGCTGCGCGACGCCCAGCAGCAGCTTGCAGCGCTCCAGTGGTCTACGCTTGAGCACGACGCGCGCGACCCGGCAGCTGCTGCGATGCGCTCGCGTGCTCGCGACAACGAGCTCGCGTTGCTTGCAATCGACCGCGGTGCGCTGCAAACGCAGAGCCAACAGGTCGCAAAGCGTGAAGCAGTCGTCACGCTGCTCGAGTCGGCAGCGAATGCGCGCGTGCGCGACGCGACGCAACAGCTCGCGACGCGCAGTCAAGAGCTCGAAGCCGCGACTGTAGCGCTTGCAACACTCACAGCTGAGCACACGCAAACGCAAGAGCAGCTCCGAGCCCTCAGCGCACAGGTTGGCAAACACATGCAGCAGTGTGACAACAACTACGCTAGTCGTCCTAGCAGTGGCAATATTACGAGTCGCAATCGCAAGACGCTGACACCCGAGGCACGTCGGCTGCTGCGCGAGCACCTCGACAGTCTCGACGCGTGGTTTGAGCGCGCAATCGTTCGTACGCGTTCAGGTAATGACGACAACTTCAGCAGTAACGCCAGGCGTGCGTCGCTCCTCGCGATGCTCAACGATAACGACGACGACGTGGACACAGCGCCAGGAGATTTCGAGCCCCTCATGGACAAGCGACTCGGCTCAGCCCTTGACGCTGTGCGTCAACAGCCACCACCAGCTCCAGTGAATGCGCGACCAAGCACACGCAGTCATGATGGCAGTGGCGATGGTCGCGGCACTACGCAGCTGCTACCAGCATACGTCGTCGACGATGACGACTTGGAGACGCAGTTTGATCGCGACATGCGACTGAGCGACGCGCGTTCGCAGTCCGACACGCTTGGTGGTAGTACGATCGCAAGCACGGCCGACAGCAGAGGCAGCGGCCATGTGTCAGAGGATGCGAGTGAACAGCGCAACGTCGTCGCACACCTCAAGTAAGTAGTGTAATGAATCGCATCGCGTACGTACAACTCGAATGGCATATCAACTATGTCGTGCGTGCTTGTACTACATACTAGTCCGTCGTACTGGTCCACGACCTGACTGCATATGATCGGATGGATGGATGGGGGTAACTTGTGGCCGTCCAGACGCACAGTGCTACAGCTCCAGCAAACGATCGATGCAAAGGACGATGTCGTGCAGTTCCTCGACGCCAAGCTGCAGTACTACGAAGCGATCGTTGCTCAACCGTCTTCTCGACCTGCATGAATATCACGACCAGAGGTCCGTCAGACGACCCAATTGTGGTCGCTGATGATCCACGTTGACGACGTCACGGTGCGCTTGGCGTTCCGGACAAACTCCCACTGCACATGTGTCGCGTTGTGCACGTGCACGCGACCATAGCCATAGTTGAGCTCGGCAGCGACACGCCACGGCACGTCGTAGTACGTGGTGTTGTCAATGTCAGCACCGGCCGAGCCAACGAGGATGTGCACAGGCGCGAGGGCCTTGACACGGCCCGGTCCGCTTGATGCTATAGCCGATGCGCCAAGCGACTCGGTGCGGCACGTGCTGTTAAACACTGGACACGTGAGCTCGTACGCGTGGTAGTGACCAGTAAACACGATGTCAACCCTGTACTTGGCCAGCAGTGGCTCGAGGTGCTGTCGAATGAAGAGCGAGACCTTGTAGTCCGACTCGTACTGCTCCGACGTGTACATTGGCCGGTGTAAATACAGAAAGAGCCACGGCGTCTTGGTCCGATCAACGCGCGCGAGGTCGCGCTCGAGCCACGTGTACATGCGCGAGCCAAGCGTGTAGTCGTGCTCGCTACTGATCTGCGTGTGGTGCACGAGACCGTACTCGACGCTCCACCAGAACACGCGGTTGCCGTTTGCCGGCATGACGTACCGCTTCGCAGTTGGGACGCCGCACTCACCTTTCGAGTCGGCGCCGTAGTTGCCTTCTGGTGGGTGAAAGCCGTTGCCAGGTGCACCTGACGGGTCCTTGGTGCCACCGCCGTTGCCGCTCGTGTAGCAGTACTCGTGGTTCCCGACGCCAATCATGTACGGGATGCGCGTGGCAACAGGCTCGATCATGGCACCAAACTGGTCCCAGAGGTACGTGCGGCCCATGGCGTACGACAAGTCACCGTTGTGCATCGTCGCGACGTAGTTCGTATCTGCTTGCTGCAGGTCGCGCGTCATGAGTTCGATCGTCGTCATCGTACGGTCCGTGACGTTCAGATGGGTCGTTGCATGCGCATTGTAGTCGCCGAGGTCGCCGAAGACAAAGTAGCTCGCGACGCGCGACTGCGTTCCCGGTGATGGCGGTGTGCGGAACGCAAAGATCTTGGCAGCTGCGTCCGACTTGTGGCTGTGGCTACTGCCACTACCACTGATCTTGTAGTAGTACGTCTGCTCGGGCGCGAGGCCAGTTAGCACGGCTGAGTAGAGCATCCCGGGGTCGCGAAAGTACTGAGCCGAGACGTTCGTCGCTGGTGCGTGGCACATGTCGCTCGCAGTGTACGAGTCGCCCGTCGCGACAGCGCACAGTGTGAGCGCTGTGGGATCGCGGCCGTACAGCACAGTCGGCGCCACGACGCGCGCACTCACCCACGAGACGCGCATCTCGCTCGGCTCGACTGTGCTACTGATGCGTACGCTCGTGGCCTCGGTATGGCCGTTCACGAACGTCGCGATCGGCGACACGCCGAGGTTCACGTACTCCGAGTCCTTTGTCGTCGTGAAGTACCGCCATTGAAACGAGCATCGCATGTTTACAAGCGGCCCGAACCGGAGCGTGCCGGTGCTCGCGTTGTCAGTGCGCTGCCAGTCGATGTACTCGGTGTCTGGCACCTGGTGGTTCACGTGGTCGACGCAGTACACGCCGATCCAGTCCTTGGGTGACGGCGCACGGTTGTGCAGCGTGAACGAGAGCGTGACGGAGCTCATCTGCTCGAGCTGCGTCGTCAACAGCTTCATATCAGCGAACGGGCTCGTCTCGACGGCTCTCACCTTGCCGGGTTTGCAGCCATGGCATAGCTGACGCCTCGCGACTGCGGATGCGGCATCCAGCTGCACGAACGAGCACTGCGTACGCGCGTCGTCGCCACACGGGTCGTCGCCTGCGTGATAGTGCCAAGTGGCGCCACGGATGATGTTGGCGTGCGTGCGCACTTTGCCATCCACGCTGCTGGTGCTGCACGCGAATGCGAGGGCAGTGAGCGCGATCGCTGTGTGTACGAAAAAGCTCTTCATTTGTGTCGGAAGCGCGTGATCAATGCGAATGGTGCGAGAGATGAGCGGATGTCACACGGATGGAGCAGCAATGCGGACAAGCAGGCAATGCCGCTCTACGCGTCTCGGGTGGATTCGAGAATGAGGTCGATCGCACGCACGCAGGGTCGCGAGGAATCGCGTCCAACTCAGTGACTGGATCCCTTGTTTCCGTTTGATGGGCATCAATGAGCATGCTGATTGAAATCAGCACGCGAAGTAAATCATTTTATCCATCATTTTTGTTTCCAGTTGGAAAATATCAAATCATCACCAATCTGATATCCGAAGAGCGGACTAACGACAATAAATATACTGTCGCAAATGCAACACCACATAAATAGGGAATACCGAGATGATACCGTATTATAGAGTTTTCCAAGACCTAATATACCATTGTTTCCAATATTTATAACATATATACCGGTATACATGGAATGTCATTGAAAATGCAAAAATACAGCAAAGGGTCCACATGCACCACATCTTTAAAATGTTGATTCACATTTATAGGCAATGTCGTATGCATGCCGATTTCTATATTTGAAGACTATTTGTTATGACGTTTATCAGCTAAGTATTTTATCCGTACAAATGTCGTATGCCTGCATACATTTTTATTTACTGTTTATTGCATTTATTTACGTTTAATTAAGACGGTTTTAAGCAAGTTGACAATGTCGTTGCCTGGTGCTGATATGCATCAAGTGAGTGGCGTTTGCTTGCTTGTTTGTAGTAATGTTATTATTTCCGCTACAAGCATGCACCATTTTCATCAGCATGTCTCAACCTTGCGTTAAAGTACGTGGTTACCAACCAATATGAACGCACGCACGTTTGTAGCAATTTCTCAGCACGATCAACCTCAGCAATCAAACTATATCGCGACATTCATCAAGCTGTCTCGATACAAACGAAAGCATTTTTGACAATTATCGACACACAGCTAGACGAACACAGACGAGCGACCCGGACGCAGTTCGATCGAGCTCGTGAGCGACGCGCTCGCAGCAGCAACGGCGCCAGCAGCAACCTTGTCGCGCCGCAGCGTCGCAGTCGAGACGTCGTCGAGCGCCGAGAGGATCTCGACCATCGACGGACGCTGCGCTGGCGAGTCGTGAAAGCACGACTCCATGAGCGACTGGAGCGACGCGGGGAGGCCCTGCGGCACCGCGAGCCGCTCGCCGTTCATGACCTTGAGCACGGCTTCGAGCGGCGAGAGCGAGGCAAACGGCGAGCTCATCGTGAACGTCTCCCACATGAGCACGCCAAACATGTACGAGTCCGACTCGTACGAAAACAAGTGCGGCGGCAGCAACGACTCGGGTGCCATGTACTTGACCGGTCCAACACCGCTCTGCAACAGCGTTCCGCCCGTTGCACTCACGCGGCGACAGAGCCCAAAGTCGCAGATCTTGACGCGCAAGTTGTTGTCGACGAGGCAGTTGCGCGCTGCAATGTCGCGGTGGATGAAGCCGCCTTCGTGGATGTTGAGCAGCCCAGCAGCTGCGTCCTTGAGCATCAACGTCTTCTCGCCGAGCGTAAAGCTGCTTGGTGCGTTACTACTGGGAGCGCCACCACTACTACCGCTCGCTTCGCGGCGCAAGTTGTCTTCGAGACTGCCGTACGGCAAGTATTGCGTCACGATGCTCAGTGGGAATCGAATGTCAGTGGACGCCCCGACGAACGGCACGACGCACGGGTGGTGCCCAAACATGTTGAGCACTGCGGCTTCGTGCTGAAACTCGTTCACGATCTGCTCGGTCGTGGCGCCAAACTCGCTTGCGCGGATCGTCTTAACGACGACGTCGCGGCCGTTGTATTTTGCGCGGTACGCGTCGCCAAAGTGGCCCGTGCCGACGAGCTCCTGAAGCTCGAGCGACGCGTACGGAATCTCCTCAAACGTCTTCTCGAGCACCTCGAGGTCGGACGGGAGCATCTGCGCCTCGAGCTCACTTGGCTCGAGCTGCTTGTTCGAGACGGAGACGTACGACCGCAGCACGGCGACCTCGGTGCCAACAATGATCGTCGCTTTGAAGAGCACAGAGCCAAAGCCCGCGCCGTGCGTGCACTCAACGTCAAACGTCGCGTTGCAGACCTTGCCTTCCCACGAGAAGCCCTGCGTCGCGCCGTTGCGGATGCGAAAGCCGTCGGGCACTTCGAGCGTCACGTGCACGAGCGCGCCGCGGCGAATGTCGAGCTTCGTGTCGACCGTGAGCCGACGCGACGTTGCGTCCAGCTGCTCGGCGCGCTCGCGCATCTCGCTGCGCTGGCTCAGCAAAAACGCCCAGACCGTGTAGTGGAACGGCGACGGCGACGGCGCGACGCTCGGCGGTGCAAATGCGTTGAAGTGCACCTTGTCGCGCTGTCCTGGGACGTCGGCGATCTCGGAGAACCGCATTTGTGGTCGCGATGGTGGACCCGTGTACCGGATCGAACGGTACACCTGCGGCAGCTGGTCGCTCGGGAACGCTGCGTCGTCGTCGTCGTCGTCAACAACGCGATCAACTGCGCTGTACCCGAGCGAGAACGCATCGTACGCGTCGTCGTCGTCTTGGTCGTCATCGCCAGCAGCGTCGGTCGCGACGCTCGCGTCGAGGAACGAGCCGTTCCCAGCGCTCAGCGGCGACGCGAACGCGTCGTACCGCGGATCTTCGTCCCAGCCGCGGTACAGCGGCGTGTCGTTCACTGTCGTGATCGTCTCGGACGAGCTCTGTCCTGGCGCACCAAACGACGTGAGGAATCGGTTCTCTTCAAACGTTCGCGGGACGCTACCAAACTGGCCGTGGATCTCGCGGTCAATCACGTCGACGCTCGCGGGTGCACCTGCTTGGTACGGCCCAGTGAAGCTGATGCGCCGCTGGTCGCTCGGCACGAACCGCGTGTCGGCTGTCGACGCAGTCGTGACGCGCGCTGAGCTGTCGCTGCTCGTGATCGGGCGGCTGATGATTCGCGATCGCGACACTGGAGCGACAACTGCAGTGACTGCGACGCTGCTGCCACTGCTCGTACTGCTCGAGCGGCCAGACGCAGCAAGCTGCTCGCCCTCTTTCTTTGCCTGCTCAATACCGTCGAGCGCTGCCTGCGCGATGCCTTCGTGGTGATAGTCCCGGTCCTTTGCGTACACATCGAGCTCGCGTCTGTATGACGTCGGGCTCATCGCAGTCGGTGGTGCGTCAGCGTCGACAGGCAGCACATGCCGACCAGAAGCCAGTCGATGCTGATCTGCTTGCTGCTGTTGACGACCGATCTGCTGCCGTTGGCGATCGATCTGCTGCTGCTGACGATCTGCTTGCTGCTGCTGACGATCTGCTTGCTGCTGCTGACGATCTGCTTGCTGCTGTCGACGGTCAGCCTGCTGGCGCTCAAAGTCGGTCATCTTGAGCGCTGGATGCGCACGTGCGCCTGCAAACTCGGACGGATGTCGGTACGCGCCTTCGTCCGAGTTGCTCTTGCGCATGCGCAGCGGCAGTGGCGCAGCGCCCGCTGCCGATCGCGCGAATGGTACGTCGAACTGCGCGCGGTCGCTGCGTGTCGCGTACGTTGCTTCGGTTGGCAGCAGTGGCGGTGCGGACGGACTCAGATCCAGCACTTCGCACATCTGCATGTGCGGCGGGAGACTCGCGTCCTCGTCGATCATACCGGCCCAGCACGAGTCGAAGCTCTTCGTGCGCTTCAGCTCGCACCGACCGCCAGCAGCAGCACCACTGCCGCTGCGGTCTCGACGGCCGCCATTGCGGGCTTTGCGGCGCCACTGTGACCACGTCGACGCGTCGTCTTTGCGCATCCAGGGATGGAGTTCATAGCCATGTGGGTGATGCGCGTGGTGATGACCTCCTAGACGGTGATGGTCGTGTCCGTGCTGATGCTCGTGTGGAGCAAAGCGCCTTGCTGCTGCTGCTGCTGCCATTCGCGGATCTTGGCTGAACGGATCGAACGGACCTTGCACCCGCGGGTCGAACGCTGAGTGCAGACGCGCGTCGCCGTGGAACTCCCGCATGGCTCCACCGCCACGAAAGCCGTCTTGTAGAAGGCCGCGACTGCCGTGACCACCGTCAAACATACCGAGACCGCCTGGAAAGCCGCCACCTCGACCGCCACCGCGACTGCCGCCAAAGACGTCGAGACCGCCAGGGAAGCCACTGCCACGACCGACACCGCGACCGCCATCGCGACCGCTATCGCGACCGCCTCCATGATCGCCTTGACCGCTGTTGTTCGTCCGTTCAATGCGGACATTGAACAGACAGCAGTCAACGTCGCGCGCTTCAGCGTGGTCACGACGAAACGATTGCTCCGCGCTACTGTGGCTGTCGCTGAATGGTGGGTACGGCATGAACGGAGCTGCTGGTGGTATCGGCGGCATCGGTGGCATCGGTGGCACAAAGTTGGTGATGCTGCTGCTGCTGCCAGGACGACTCTCGCTCTCTAATGCCGACAGTGTCGACTGCACTGGTCCGCGACTCCGGTCGCTTCGCTCGCCACGCTGCTGCTGCTGCTGTTGGTAGTCGCGAACATTGTCGTAGTGCAGCGCGTACGCTGTCGCCGCGCTCTGCGTTGCCGACGGCGCCATCGACGCGCGGCGCTCGCTGTGTCGGTTAGCGTCAAACACGCTCGGCTCGGTCATTGCTGCGTGGTACTGCAGCGTGTGCGTCGGCACTTCGCCGTGCGTCGCGTGGTTCCAGTGCAGCAGCGGCGCGTGCGCTGGGTCGTCGTCAGCGCGACGCGCTTCGGCAAACAAAAAGCCCGCCATCTTGTCCGACACGAACACGCTCGCAGCAGCTGCTGTGACTGAGATCTGGTGTGCGAGGAACCCGAACGCGATGCCGACAATGCACCGCGCACCAGTGCTGCTGCCCTCGTCGACGAGCGCTGCGGCGTCGCTCAGACCGACGGCCGATGGCGCAAACTGCGCGAGCGCGAGCGTCCAGAACGCGAGCGGCACGACCGAAAAGACGAGGTTGAAGAGCCACTTGAACAGTAGGAAGTAGAGCAGCGAGAGCACCATCACGGATGCAGTCACTTCACGGCCGTGCTGCTGGGGTCGTAGGTACATCGTACTTTGTCGAGTAGTTTCGGTTGCTGGCAAGCTGCTGGTGCTGCTGCTGCCAGTCGTTGTCGTTGTCGGCACGCCGACAGCTGCGTCCAAGTGTGCGCTGTCGCCTCGCTGCGCTGCTGCTGACTGTGTGTTCCTGCGCTTCGCACCGTCAACACCGAGGCTGTTGATCCAGAGCTCGGCGCGCCAGAGCGCTGCAACGAGCACGCGCACGGACCGCGACGAGCCCGAACAGATGCAGAGCAGTACGAGGCCAGCGCCGCCGATCGTGAGGCATAGCAGCACGGCGAGCACGACGCTGAATGCGACTGCAGCGACGTGGAATGCGAATGCCAGACAGACGCGCTTGAGCACGCCGCGCTCAGCCAGCGGTTTCTGTCGTTGTTGTCGTTGCTGCTGCTGCTGCTGTTGGGGTAGTGGTATGAACTGCGATGCCGATCGATGTGGTGCTGTGCACGCGGGCTGTCGTTGCGGCGGTGCCATCTGTGCTACGTGCTCGGGTGTGTCGATGGCTGCAGCCGCTGCTGCTGTTGGCGGTGCCAAATGGGAGTCGGCGCTCTTGCGCGCGTCGAGAGCGACTACGCGGCGTCTCAAGAGCCCTGAACGCGGCGGCGGCGAGAGCAGCGAGCGCGAGTGATGGCGGCGAGGCGAGAGGGCGGGATATAGCGAGGTAACGATGGTGACGAAAGCCGGGAGGCGCGACACGAGGGGGGCGCCGTCGTTGTCGCTGCCACTGCTGAAGTCTGTTGCTGCTGGCTGTCCCTTTGCTGTGCGGGCGAGTGTTTCGCCGTCCGTGTGTTCTTTATGTACACGAACGAGCAGGTGGGTGCGTGCGTCTGTGGGTGTGGGTGTGGAGGCACACAACGTGCGAGAGCGAGTGAGTAAGCGTCGCACGCGCGTCGTCGCGCTCAGAGCTCGCGTCGACCGTGTGTATGTTCACTTGGCGCTGCGTTGGCGACAGCAGCTGACGGTGACTTTGGCTGTTGTTGTGGTCGCGTGAGCTGGTGCGCCAGTGCGGTATTCGAATTTCATGCAAACAATCGAATTCCAGTTTTGTTGATATGGATGGTAGTTGCAGCACGCATCTATTGTGCACAACACATGTTACACGCATTCCTGCATTCTTGACACCAGCACTCTCGTGAACACATGACAGCGTGGACCACATCAAGTCTAGCATCCGAATGTTGACGGCCTGAACAAGAAACAAGGCGCATCATGCACTTGCTGTCAACGCCACCGACAGCATCGTGCTTTGAACGCTCCTTATGGCGGCCACCTCCACTTCATCTCTCCATGCGCACATGTATGTGTACAAGGCATCTACTACTCATGAGCGATCAAGATCGAATGCAGACGACAGACACAACAATGGCGTCTGCCACACGACACTGTCGGCTATACATAGCACATGCGGCGGCCAAAAAGTGGTCGCTCGACATGTGCGAGTCGCTGTGACGCTGGTGTGACGCACGAGGCAGCAGCAAGCAGCAGCAAGCAGCGCGACGACGGCAGCCATGGGCGAGCGCGTCGAGAGCATGAACGCCATGCCGGCCATGTTCCAAGCAGGTGCACTCGTCTGCAGCTGTTTGTGTATATCGCAACGACACGTGACTGTGTTTGCACGTTTGATCTTGTGTGTGACGACTCATGCTCGCCATCTACATGCGCTGTTGGCACGCACACGCATAGGCATCTCGAACAAGTTCACAAAGCGCCATGGCGACAACTTCCACGACACGACGCTCTCGGCCGCGTCCGCAGCGAAGCTTCGCGCCGAGAAGCGCGCCGAGAAACAGGCCGAAGCGATCGACAAGCAGCAGCAGAAGATCGAGAGCGAGGTATGTTGGCTTCTTACTAGCGCTGCCATTTATACAGTCCGTGAATTCATACGCTCACACACAGATGGCCACCACATCAGATGAAGAAGATCGAAGAGATCACGCAGCGTCTGCATCGGCAGCAAGTGCGCGAAGCCAAACGTCTGCGCGACCGCCTGCACTTTGCAGCAACGCGTGTCCAGCGTGCGTTCCGCCAGAGCTGCGTGCGCAGACGAATGATACAGTGCGTTGCTGCTGTGCGCATCCAGAGCCGCTGGCGCTACGTCGCCGCGCAAGCAGCAGCGTACACACGGCGTATGGAGTGTCATAGGCTTGCACTCGACTGTGCAGCGCATGTCATTACGCGCTATGTGCGTCGCGTTGCGTGTCGCTTCAGACTCGAGCGTCTGGTGCTGGAGCGCGACAACTCCGCGACGTTGATCCAGAGCATTGCGCGCATGGCACAAGCAAAGCGCATACGTCGTCAGCTGCAGTGCATACAGCAACAGCAACGCGCAGCTGTGTGCCTCCAGAGCAACGTACGGGGCTTCATGACGCGGCTCATCTACCTCGACGTGCTGTACGTGATCGGCCGCATCCAGGCCGTTGCGCGCGGCTTCCTCATCCGCCGCCGCCTGCGCTGGGTTGCATCGATCGATATTGATGCCATCTGCCGGTTCCAAGCACTCGTGCGCGGCTTCCTCGTGCGGCAACAGCAGCAGATGCAGCGCAGTGCGTGGGCGAGCAGTCGCAGCAGTGACAGCAGCATTGACGGCGACGACAGTACCGACACGGCGCTGGGTCTCGAGGCTGTTAGCGGCGGCGAGTCACTGCCTATAAGCCACAGTGTCAGTGTTACTGATGCACGTCGTGGTCGCGAGCCGCTGCTGCGAGCACGTGCACGGCCTGCTGCAAGACCGTTCGAGCCTCCGCAGCCAGTCGAAGCTGCTGTGAAGCGGTCGTACTGGCTACCGGCGGGTGCGAGCTTCAATAAGCGCTTGCCCGTGCTGCCGCTCCAGCGCGTTGCAGTCGTCGCGAGTGGCGAATGCGACGCTGACGACGTTGATGCGGACGACAGTGGCATGCCGGACGTCCAGACGCTGCACACACGCGCTGCAAACGCAATGCGTGGACTCGGTGCACGCACATCGAAGAAACGGAACCAGCGGAATCGACCGCCGCGCTTGGCGCCCGTGACGCTCACGACACTGTCTAACAGTAGCAGCAACAGCTCTGGCAACACGTCGACGCGGATGCTCACGGACGCCGAGAGCGATCTGGAGCACGTGAACCAAGTGCTCGCCGAACGATTGCAGCGCGAAGACGCGCTCAAGCACAAGCTGCTCAGTCGCAAGCTCCACGAACGGCGTCGCCTCGAGCACGAGCAGCGACTGCGGCGCGAGCAAGAGGTGCGTCGTCGTCTATACGATTATGCTGTAGCTGTATGTCAATGTGTCAGAGTGTCTATGTGTATGACGGCTGACGACTGACGGGTTGACTCTGTCTGCTTGCTACTATCCTCAGAGTGAAGACGCAGAGCGCAAGCTCATGGAGCGCGAAGAGAAGCTCGCGCGACTGCTGCTTAAAGTCCAGCACCGGCGCAGCAAAGCCGTGCAGATCAAGCGCCAGAGCATCGAGCAGCAGCGCGAAGAGCGCGAGCGCATCGCCATGGCACGCGAGGAGCGGCAGACACGGTTGCTGCTCAAGCTCGCAGCGCGTCATGGGCAGCTCAAGCGCTCTGTAGTTGCCAGTGCCAATGCAGCAGTCGCGAGTCGCGCAAAATCGCCCGTGCGAGTGCGAGACAGTCGGAGCCGCACAGAGCTGCATCATGGCATCGGTGCTGGCGCAACGACTAAGCGCAGCGACCACCCGCAGGACAGCAACGACGACTCAGACGACATGTCGTTCCTCGATATTGACTTCAAAATCCCTACTGTGATGATGCCAAAGCCCCGAACGACGCGCGTTGGGGCTGGCGATGCTAGCAGAGGCAAGAAGGTCAAGCGAAAGGATACGAGGCGCAGCCATCGCGGCAGCAGTAGCAGCGCTGTGAGTCAGACACTCGCTGCACAGACATTGGCAAACGCAGAACGCAGCAGCACAAGCAGGTCAAGTAACAATCAGGACGACGTCGGCGTTCAGGTTGGTGACGACAATGACGCCATGCAGGACGATGACGGCTGTGACTACGGCAGCGAGTTCGAAGAGATCGTCGACGAAGCCAAACTCGCGCGGCTCATCTGCTGACGCATTGCGCAATCACGTCAATCTGTCTAGCTGTCTGTCGAAACGCGTCGTCACTAGCGACTCGCGTCTTGTGCTTCTCTGGATGTCTCGATTGCTGCTAGTGTTGCTGCTAGTGCTGGTGCTGGTGTCGGTGTGTGTGATGCGACGTCATGGGAAGCAAGCAGGCAGTGCGAGACACCACTGCTGCCATCGCAAGCGCATCTACGCGTCGACGTCCTTGCGGCGGAAGAGGTAGAGATATCCCGCACCGAGCGGCGGGTCGGCCGACAGCGCGACCTTGTCGTCGTTAAAGATGAGCCAGCGCCCGTGCTTCTTGACGTGTGCGACGTAGTGCCCCGAGCTCGTGTTGCGTCCAATGTGGCTCACAAAGCCCACGAGCGCATAGTCGCCGACATTGTTGTCAAGCCGCTTCGTGGCAGCTGGGGTCGTCGTTGACGACGTCGTTGACAACGGCGCTGCGCTACTCGTCGCCGTAGCTGCTGCGACTGCTGCGTCGAGGTCGTCCATGTGGCTAAAGAGCCACTCGGCGGCGCGGTCCGGGTCGTGGTTGGTCTGGCTGAGCGCGCACGTCGCCTGCGCGTCGCTAAAGCCCATGGCACCGAGCATCGACACGTGCTCGACATTGAACGACGTTGCTGCCGCATCAGCACTGTCTGCTGTTGCATCGGCCAGTACAGGCGGGTCGTTAAAGTCGGCGTCCTCCATGTGGCTAAAGATCCATTCCATCGCGGTCTCGGCGTCAGCATTCCCCGTCGCGATCGCTGCGCGCTTGCAGCCGTTCTCTGAAAAGCCCATCGCGACGAGCTGCGCCACGAGCGCGTCGTCCGGTGTTACGACACTCGACGCTCCAGTGACCGGCGCAGACGTCCCAGCCGTCGCATCGTCTGGCAGGAGCTCTTCACCGTCGCGCAGACCAGTTGAGAGGAACTGACCGAGCGACAGCTCTTCGGGGACGTTCACGACGACGTCGAGCTTTGCTGGCGTCCAGTCCTCAGCGACGTAGAACCGCTGCATCTGCACAAGCAAGTACCGCGGAAAGCTCTGGAACCGCACGGTCTTCTGCGCGAGGCCTTTGCGGCCAGTCGCCGTCGACAAAAAGTCTTCAATGACCTCAGGCGCAAGCGTCTTCGCGACACATGCATCGAACGGTACGACTGGCACGACCTTGTCAGTTGCTTCACCAGTCATCGTCGTACTCTCAGCACCACTACTGACAGTGTTCGTAGCGGTCGTCGCATCGAGCTTCTGGCGTTTCTGCTCCAAGACCTGGTATTCCTGGACTTGCGTTGCGTTCGTCGCAGCGTCGATCGGGATCTGGAGCTGCAGCACCGCGTCGTCGCGTGGGACGTACTTGACTTTGTGCGATGCGAGGCACTCGACACGGTCCTCGAACGCAAACCGAAAGAGACTCGCAGTCGGTAGTGAAGCAGTGTCGGCGTCGCTATCGTCCGCAATCAGCGCACCGATGCGGTGTGCAGCCACGCGCTCACTGCGCGTGAGCACGTCGAGCAGGTGCAGCAAGTACTCGACAGCATCCTGCTGCTGACCGGTCGAGAAGTCGGCGTGGCCTTTGCCAACGATACTCCGGAACGTCAGTGGTCGGAGATCGATGCGCTGCAGCTCCACATCGTCAGGATTGTCGCCTGCAGTCGAATCAACTGCGTACGTGTCGGTGAGTAGCGCAGTCGCGAGCTTGGCCATCTGAACCGTAACGTCATCGGCTGGCTGGTCGCCAGCTGTGCTAAAGATCGTACCGGCTGCGTCCTTGTACCGCGTCTGTACCTCACGCAAAGCAAAAAGAAGCTGAAGGACCGAGTTCATGTAGCAGCTGTTGCCCAAGTTCTTGAGCCCGATGCGACCAGCACCGGTGACGGCTTCGAGCGCATGACCGGCTTCGGTGATCGCGTCAAAGTCGTAGCTGAGGTTCAGACCCACTTGGAGCTCGTGCATTGACTTGTCGGTCTTGCGCAAGTGCGCGACGCGGATGCCAAAGTGCGCAAGGTGCGTTGTCAAGTGCCGGTTCGTGACCATGTCGTCTTCGTCTGGCGCGTAGCTGTACACGTCGCCGCCGCCATCAGCTGAGATCGTCCCGAGCTTGACGGCCAGTGGAAACTGGCTGCCAGTCGCTTTGTAGTGCTCGAGTGCTGCGCCGCAGCCGCCCGAGCCGTCCCAGTTCGCACGACCGCAGCCAATGAAGCCGTCCGAGAGGTTCAACCACAGGTTCTCGCGCTTGTCGCACTGCGGCGCCTGGCACGTCCATGCTGCTGGGTTTGATGGGATCCGAGGCGCATCTGGCAGCTGCACGAGCGCATCGGCGTACTTGGTCTCTTTCAGCTCTTCCTGCCACGACGCGACTTGGTCGACGACCGTGTTGCCAGCGTGCTGCAATAGCGCGTCAACGGCGTCGCGAATTGACGGCGGGACATCAGGTGACTCGAGTGCCACGCGAACGAGTTCATGAGCGGGCGTCGTCGGTGCGAACGCGACGAGCTCGTGCGTCTTGATCACGTCAAATTTGTCGTCTGCGTTGACTGCAAAGCCGCCGTCGCCGCCGATCGCGAGCTTCGTCGGCACTGCAGGCTGCTCGCTGTCAGTTGCTGCCACTTTCTTCACGCGGTGGTGCTTCTGGTGCAGGTACAGCTGCGGCGTCGAGTTGCGCGCGACGTCGAGCGCAACAAACGCAGCGCCAAACGACTGGAACGTTCGCAAGTTCGTATAGATCCCGCCTGGTGCGAGTGCCGAGTCGAACGAGAACGCGCACTCGTCGCGGTACACGCGATCTGTTGCGCGTGCTGTGCGCACCTGTGGCGCAAGTTCCTGCAGCAGTTGCGCAGGAGAGCTCATGCTGGTGACGATGGTAGTGGTGTCGATGCAAATGTTGTTGGGAGACGGCGAGCGCGAGCAGATTGAGAGAGCAGATTGAGAGAGCAGATTGAGAGAGCAGATCAATCCAACGCCTGCTGGTGTCGTCGACGTGATCTTTTGATCTCGAGAATGGGGGCGAACGAGTTGCAACAAACGTCAAATGGCAATCCCTCTATTTTATCGCTATCAGCAGCTCATGTGTCATGACCGGCGCTTTATCACTATCGCTATTCGCTGATTCAAATTGGTCAGACAAGTGCACACGCATTTCAAGGCAGCAATGAAAGTGGTGCGTGTATGTGGGTGTGGATACGCTCGTAGCGAGCGCACGCTTGCGGCGTATAGCCCACGCTCACTACATGTGTATGTGTGTGTATGCACACTCACTCGCGCAGATCCAGCTCGGCAGCGCAAATGACGCGCTGTGCCACTTTTTGAGTCTCGGCGGCCTCGAGTTCCTGCTCGACTGTGGACTGCCGCCTGCGTTCACTGTCGATGCAACAAGCATCGCTGCGACCACTCCACCCGACTCGTCGCTGCGCATGCAGCTGCCAGCACTGCATGCAATCGATGTCGCGTCGCTCGACGTCGTGCTGCTCTCGAACCACGCGAGCATGCTCGCACTGCCATTCGTGACCGAACAACTCGGCTTCCAGGTGCGATGCTGTCAAACCATACATACACATACTACTCATGCACACCGATTGACGCATGTACACACGTGTTTGCCCTATACAGGGCAAAGTATATGCGACCGAGCTGACGCTCGCGTTTGGCCGTGTATTGCTCGAAGAGCTTGCAGCTGCAGCCGCGACGCACGACCTTATATTCGAGTGCGGAAGCAGCAAGAGTGATGGTCACTCACACACTGCAACTGCAACTTCTAGTCCGCAATTGCGCGCATTCACACTTGCCGATGTGATCTCAAGCTGTGCGAAAGTGACGTGCGTCGAGTTCAACGAGGTCGTATCGCTGCCGTACGGCGTGCGCGTGACTGCACTAAGCGCGGGCTTTAGCCTCGGCGCGACTGCGTGGCTCGTTGACGCGCCGAATGAGCGCTTTGCGTACGTCGCAACAGCGTCGGGCGATTTGAATCGCCACCCAAAAGCGCTCGACTTGCTCCCGCTCGTTGACTGTGAGACGCTCTTGCTGACCGACGTGCGGCCCGAGCGCGATCCGCACGCAACGACTGAGCGGCAGGTCGAACGGCTACTTGCAGCGCTCACGCGCGTCCTTGACAGGGGCGGTGCGTGCGTCGTGCCGTGCGCACCGACTGGCGTGCTCTTCGATTTGCTTGAAGCTGTGTATGCAGCGTGCGTGCGGACGCGCGCTGCGCCAGTGCCGCCGCTGTACTTTGTCGCATCGCATGCGCAGCATGTGCTTGCGCTACCTCAGCGAGTAGGTGCCGAGTGGCTCTGCGACAAGAAAATCGAGAAACTGTACGCGGGCGACTGCGCGTTCGTGCACGACTCGCTCGAGCGCACGCACGTGCTCACGCTCGAATCGGACGTCACGCCAGCACTTGCAACCGTGCTTCAGGTATGTCGATGTGTATGTAGCAGACTATCTGGGTTGACTATAACTAACGTGGCTAACACATGGACGATACATGACTGATATATGGAACGCACTAGAGTGCGAGCATCGTGTTTGTTGGCCACCCGTCGCTGCAGATCGGACTCGCGCCTGAGCTGCTGCGGCTCGTCAGTAGCGACGCACGCAACGCTGTCGTACTCATCGGTGCGTACGTGCGTGTGCGTTGGGATGGCGATTGCATTCGCTACGTGTATGGCGAGCCAGCCAAACCGACTCTTGACGGACTGTGTGGATGCGAACAGATCCGTCGGTGGATGCACATGCAGCGCTGCAACCGTTTGAAGCGACTGCGATGGAGAAGATTATGTGTCCAATCGACCCGCGACTGAGCTGCGGTGACGTGAACCAGCTCATTGCGCGCTGCTGTCCGCGCACGCTCATCGTCCCTGCCGAGTACACAGTCGTCGACAGCAGCAGCAATGCAACAGCGTCTGCTAGTGGTACGGGAAGTGACACAGCAGCAGCAGCAGCAGCAGCAGCAGTAGCGAGCGAGCACTCGCACTTTGCGCGCGTCATGCCGCTGCACGAACTCACGGCGGCGAAGCCCAAGACCGAGCTGCTCACGCTGCCGATGCGCTTGCTCGAGCCGCTCGTGCTCGACAAGTCGCAGAAGTACATCGACGGCTTGCTCGACCCAAACGTACGTATTGTGTGTTTTACTGTGTGTGACTGTGTATCAAGCTTTCGATAGCTCTGGGCGACATGCATCGGTAGCCGCAGACATGGTTGCTTGGGCCTCATCACGACATGTTGGCTCGTACAAACTGCTGTCTGTGACGTGTGGGCGAATAGCTCGCAGCCAAGGCGATGCTGGCAGAAGTGAACGGCAAGGCTGCAGCGTGTGTGAGTGGCGTGCTCACAGTCAAGCGCGGTACGTTTGTGCTCGAACCGTCTGCTGCTACTGCAGCAATAGCAAACGCACGCACCTTCGACGTCGACAGCGTCAACATAAACGCCAAGACTGCAACTGGCAAGCGTAAAGCGAGTGCGATTGCTGCTAGCGCGACCGCGCCACTCGTAAACGTCGGGTACCGCGAGAAGAGCGCGATGCTGCTCGGCCAAGTGGACGAAGACCGGCTCGAGCGGCAGGTCAAAGCGGTACGTGGCTGTTGACTGTTAGCTGCCCTGAGGTCCTGAGGTCCTAGGGTCGTGAAGTTCTTGAGTCTCTAGGTCGTAGGGTCTTGATGTTTTAGGGTTCTGAAGACTTGCGTCGTTGCTTGTGGCCTCGTCTCTCTGACCATTATTTTGTATGCGTATGTATACGTGTGTGTGTATCGCCATTCAGCACGACTGGAACGCACAAGTGTACATCTCGCAGGGCCAGGGCGACGCCGACGTGTTCATGAGCATCCCGTCGCTTGACGCGCGTGTGACGCTCTGGAAAGACGCCGCAAAGACGATCATCGAGACCGAGAACGAGGACGCACGCGCACTGCTCACGCGCTTTGTGCTCGCGCAGCTTGTTGTGCTTCCACAGTGATGACGCGCAATGGGTCATCGGTATCCGTAGTCGTCATGTTGGTAGTCGCGCCGACAACGCACTAACAGCCACTCAATCCATGAGACGAGCCAACTCGAGCCAGTCCGTCAATCGATCGCCATTCACATGAGCCGCAGCATGGCTTTGATCTCCTTGTCGCCTTCGATACGCTCGCGCAGCTGCACGCGCCGCACGTGCGCAGCTTCGTCACTCTGCTCAGCGCCGGCCACGTGCGTGTGACTCACAGCAGCTTTCACGCGCTGGTTGCGGACAAACCAGTAACTCTTGGCGTCCTGACGCCGTGTGCGGGCTTCACCACTGTGCTGCTGCAGCGATGCGGCTCTGTCGTCACGGGTTGCGTCACGTGTTGCGTGCTGCTGTGCGACGCTCACACGTGCAGCGCGACGCATCATCGCGCCAGTCTGTGCGGCAAATGTTTGCTCAAACCGCTGCGTGAGTGCGCGCCGCGAGGTAGCAAGGCGCTCGCGCTCGACGAGGTCGCGCACTGCGAGCCGCTCGATCTCGCGTACGTACTGCAACCGTTGGAGCTGCACATCGACAGCAAGTCGCGCGCCAGCGACTTCGGCTGCGCGTTCGCGCTGGAGCATGCGGCGGTCGATCACGAGCGCCTCCATGGCGCGCTCGCGCTCTTCGCGCAGGTCGCGCACGGCAACCTCGCGCTCTTCACGCTGCGCTGCACGCTTACCATTGAGCGAGTCGTACACAGCGCGACCGACGCGGTCCGTCAGCTGCTGGTGGCGACTGCTGCTGCTGCTCGCTGCTTGTACTGGCATCGATGGCAGTGACTGCTCGCTGTCGTTGGCCACACTCGGCACGACCACGTGCAGTGGCACAGCGCTCTTGCCGCTTGATGAACCCGGACGGCGAGGGATCATTGTCGAGCTCGGCGACGACGCGGCGCGGTGGTACTCCCTCGCGGATGCTCGCTCGCGCTTGTACGTCGACGCCGAGTCGGGACGCGTCGGTTGCAGTGGTAGTGACAATGGCGGCACTGACGACGCTGCTGCTGCAACTGCTTTCGCGATTGCTGCGAGTGCTGTGGCACTGAGCTTGCGCTGTACATAGCGCCACCACGGCGACGACAAGTCGGTGCAGAGCCATTTAGCGGAATCCGCGAGCACGCGCTCGATTTCGTCAAGTGTCGCGACTTGTGCGAGCGCCCATTGGTGGTGCCGCAGCGCTGCGCCGACGAGCGCTTCGACTCCATAGAGCTGCGCAAAGCTGCGTGTGACTGGATTGAACGTCTTGCTGAGCAGCACGAGCGCGCGCCGTCGCGCTTCGTCAACGCTCGCGAACGTGAGCCGCACGATCGACGTTGTCGTGCCGATCGCTGCACCAGTCGGCTGTACGGCCCACACGTGCTTGTTTGTGCCTGCGAGTCGCTGCGCGAGCGCGACGACACGCGCCGACGTCTCGGCGACGTGGCGGCCGACCGCAAAGCGCGTGATGAGGTCGTGATGGACGCTGTCAGTAGTGTCACTCGCTCCTACTTCTGCTGCTTGTGAGTCGTCGTGGTTTCGTGTAGTCGGTGTGAATAGCATGAGCTCGCGCTCGAGCAGCGTTGGCTCGACGGCGACGCCGTCAACGAGCAACAGTGATGTTGCGTCCTCGTCGCGTGCGCTCATCGACACCTCGCGATGCGCGGGCGTTCCAGGCAGCCACACGGGCAAGTACGCGCTGCAGCGCTGAGCACTAGCCGCTCGGAGCTGCGCCGTACTAGAACTGTGACTTCCGGTACTGGTGCTTCCATTCTGCAGCAGGTCGAGGTCATGCACGCTCGACTGCGAATGGCTACGCAACAGCAGCGCGCTCGGTGACAGTGCGACCTCGACGCGGCCGTCGACCAAGCAGCAGTGGAGACGCTGCTCCTTGCACGGCCGCAGCACCGCGCGCACAGCGATCCAGGATGTTGCGCTTGCGACTGCGTAGTACACGCTCGCGTCCATGAACAGCGTGCGCGACGTGACGCTCGCAGCGAGCAGCACGCTTGCGCGCACAAACGCAAGACGCCGGTGCAGTCCCGATCGATAGCGCCACCAGCGCTGGAGGCACAGCCGTGCGCGTGCAAGTGCCGCTTCGCGTGCGTAGCGATGCGTCGGCTGCTTGAACGCGCGCCACGCGCTCTGGATCGCGATAGTCGCATTGAGCTTGTGCGTTTGTTCGTACGAGAGCGCAAACGTGCCAGTGTTGTGTGGGCCGTCGCTACTGCTGCCAAAGTGGCGGTCAAGCAGTGCGAGGATCTGTAGGTACATGTCGATGCTCCATGGGATGAGCACGCGCATCTTGGTGTATGAGGTGCCGTGTCGTTGGTCCTGGAGGTTTGCTGCTCTGCGGCGCTCGGATCGCGTCGGTGCGTGGCCGCGTGCACGAATCGCAACGCGTGCGACGGTGAACCGCATGCGCGTAGTGTGCGACTGCTGCTGCTGATGCACGCACGCAGCAAGGATCTTCTTGTTGCAGATCACGAGGCGCTTGGCGAGTTCGGTTGCGAGCTGCGCGAGGTGCACGAGCACTGCGCGCGGCAAGACGTGGTGGCGGCGATCGTCGCTGCTGTCTCCACGATCTGAACGCTCGATACCGCCAGTGTCGTTGCCGGTATTGATGCCGTTTTTGAGACCGGTGCTAGCATCGGCGACTGCTGCTTGGTGTTCGCGCTGGAGCTGCTTGATGTGCGCGAGGTCGCCCATCAGGAACCGCTTCTCGGCTACGAGCAGCTCGTGCTCGCGTGCGACGTCACTCGGGAACACGCGCACGATTGCTGTCATGTTCGCTGGTACTGTGACTACTGCCTTGCGTGCAGTCGGTAGTCGTGACTGCGGGCGCTGTACTTGCACGAGCCGACTGTCAACTGGCAGCGCACTCGTCGACTCGTGTGGCGCACGCAGCACGCTCACGCCCGAGTGCGTACATCGCGCACGGATGAACTGTGTGCGCGCGTCGGGTGTCATCGCCATGAGGTACGGGTCACGATGCGCTGCGCGCTCGGCAAGCGCGAGCACCTCGGACTCGAACGCGGGTGTGTAGTACACGCAGACCTCGTGCTCACCCCGTAGCAGCCGCCGCGCCTTGTGAACGTACCGCTGGAACGCCATTTGGCACCAGAAGCGGATCTTCGCGATCGCAACGGTCTGTTTCTTGGCGTGGAACTTGCGCTGCCACGCACGTACGTACGTGACAAGCTTTGCGAGTCCGCGACGCGCAGTTGGCGGCAGCAGCGGCGAGTCGGTCGAGGTGACAATGAGCAAGTGCTGTTGACCAACCGCCGCAACGACAGCTGCGAACGACCGCACGAGCATGCGTCGGAACAGAAAGCCGCGCACGCGCGCCTGGAGCCGCACGACGAGCACGCAGATGCGCGCGAGCCGCGGAAGCCGCAAACACCGCGAGATGAACCCGCGCACGACGCGCTGGAGGATGATACTTGGACTAGGAGTGTTGGTACATGTAGCCATGTTGGATGATAGTGAATGTGAAGCCATGTGAGTACTAGCTCTGTAGTCGAAAGATGAGGGGGGAACCGAACGGCAGTGCGTCTGCTAGAGCACGTCAAACGCACGACGCACCTGTTTGCTGCGTGGATGCACTGAATGCGCGACTCGGTGTCCTGCACGTACGCGAGTGCGACGCTGTCGTCTGCAAACTCGAGCGGCATGGCGAGGCTCGTGACGTCCATCGACGGCGCCATCGCTGCAAACCGCACGCTCGCACCTGCCAGACCACCCAGCGACAAGAGTAACAGCACAAGCAACACAATTGCGTGAGTGTGACCGTATGCGTGCGTGCGCGTATTGGCACTCGACCTACGCACAACACTCAAGGCGCCACACAATGAACAAACAGCACCTGATGTGCGCATGTACTCGCAGTCGGTCACGACAAAGTCGTCGAGTGCGCGCAGTTGCGGCAAGCGGTTGACAACGAACGCACGTGCGTTTGCAAGCGTCATGACTGGGTTCCCTTGCAACGTAAGCCAGAGCAGCGCGCTACTGCAGGCTTCGAGGCCGTCAGCGTCGCGCCAGTGCTGTAGTCGGTTGTGCGCGAGGAAGCAAAGACGGAGCTGCACAAACGAGCGCCAGAACGACGCACTCGGGAGCTGCGCGAGGTCGTTGCGCGACGCGTCGAGCACGCGCAGTGTGTGCGCCGTTACGAGCAGCGGCGAGAGGTCCGTGAGCGCATTCTGCTGCAAGTTGAGTACGACGAGATGGTCGAACGTGCCATCGTTTGATGCAAAGAGCGCAAGGTGACGAAGCCCCTCGGCCGGTCGCTGGAAAACTCGTTGTTGCCACTCGTTGAGCGCATCGTTGCCGTCGTCGTTGCCGTCGTCGTTGCCGCCGTCGCTGCCGTCGTCGTCGTCGTCGTTGCCGTCGTCGCTGCCGTCGTCGTCGTCTTCACTGAGTGAGTCGTCGCTTCGTGCGTCGTCACTGTCGATGTGCTCGGAGCTGCTGATGGTAGCACCATCGTCGGTGCTGCTGTCGTTCATGTCGGCTAGCGTCAGCGTGGCACGCGCAGTGCGCTCGGCCGCTCGACGTGCAAAATCGACGTCCGTGTCCGTGCCACCATCGTCCCCATCCAAGTCAGCAACCTCATTCTCGTCCTCCATAGTCGCGTCCGTGTCGTCATCGTTGAGGTCCTCATCACCCTCATCCAGGTATGCGTTGCTGTCGTATGGTCCCGAACGACGGCCGATGTAGCCGTCAGGATCGTCCTCGTTCATCACAGCACCGCCTTCGCTGCTATCTTGCTCTAAGTGGCGGTCGCCGCCATCGTTGTTCGCAGCTCGCGAGGAGCTTGACGACGCCATGGAGTCGTCACTACTGTCTAATGATACTACAGCCTCGAAACAGTCGTCGCCTGCGAAACGGCGCCCAGTGGCCAACCACTACATGAGCTCGACAAGGTGGCGGGCTATCGAGCGAGCAAGAGAGCATCCAGCAACATGGCCAGTGAACGCTCGCGTGTGTGTATGTATGTGTCTGTATGTGTATATTCGAGTCATAGGGATACACAAGCCAGCATGAACACTAACCACAACTTCAGCAGCAGGAGTAGTCGTCAATGTCGTCTACAGAGCATCCGAGGCATGATAGCGACTCGATCGAGCTAGCTGTTCGCAGTAGCAGCACTGGCAGCACCAATGGCGTTGCCGAGCGCAGTCGACGCACTCTCAGTCGCTGCGCTGCTTTCGCTATCGTCGGTGCGACCCGACGCGCTCTTCTTGCTCTTTTTTGCGCTGCCGGCAGGTCGCTCTCGTCGCACGTACGGCTTGCGCTTTCGCGGCATCTTGGCTATCGCTGATGCTGCTGTCATCGCTGCACCAGCACCAGCTGTACCACCTGACGACAGCGCATTACTTGTTGTGGCGGCCGACATCGACACTGTCGCAGCTGCGCTTGCAAACGCACTGATGACAGCCGCCTCGGCTGCATCAACGGCTGCAAGCGTGGCCTTGTCGGCACTGGGACTCACATTATCAGCTGCGTTTATGTACACCTCGAGTGCGTCCGCAAGTGGCGCGCACGTGAGCGGGAGCTTCGAGTACTCGTTCAAAAAGAGCTTGAGCCGTGGCAGACGCTGCGACTTGCTCAGCCCCGTCTTCGCGACGCTCTTGTGGACCTTGGCGATCCACGCGTCAATACGGCCGAGCACGCCGCGCAGCGGCGCAACGGTCTTGGGGTCCCAGAGACTATGTGCGACTGCGTACGCAAGTGCGCTTGCGAGCGCCGCGCGCGACGGCCGCTCCTGGAGCAGCGACACAACGACGAGGCTCCAGCCTACGAGTCGCAGCAAGCGCGCGTACACACGCACCTCGGGGAAGATCGCGTCAATGTGCGCGACCCAGTTGAGTGACACTGGCACCAGTGTCGGTGTCGAAGCCGATGTCGGTGTTGAAGCCGACTCGGATTTGGGCTCCGACTTGGACTCGGACATGGACACCGGTGTCGGTGCTGGTGTCGGTGCTACTACCACTTCGAGCTCGGCCAGGAGCGTAGCGAACGCGTCTGGTACAAACGTGTCGGGCGACAGCTTAACGCGTGTGAGCAACGACGGCGTGTTGAGCGCTGCGACTGCGCGAAGCACCCAGGCTTTGGCGCTTGCGAGTCCAGCCGAGCGTGCGTTGTGGGCAATGCCGAGGTCCCGGAGTCCATCCCGTGCAATCTGCAGCCGCTCTTTGCTCAATCGCAGCGTCTCGTGCGCGTCGTTAATCTGCAGCATCAGCTCAGCGTGCTCGTTGCGCATCGTTGTGAGCTGTGCCTCGATGTCGTTGCTGTTGGCTGCTGCGACGAGGGCTGCTGCAGCCGTCGGTGTCGCTGCTGTAGCCGTCGGTGTCGCTGCTGCAGCCGTCGGTGTCGCTGCTGCAGCCGTCGGTGTCGCTGCTGTAGCCGTCGGTGTCGCTGCTGCAGCCGTCGGTGTCGTCGGCGCCATCGGAACGGAGCCGCTGCTGACGCCGTTTGGAGTAGTTGCAGCAGTGGGGCTGCTGCCAGTCGACTGCTTGACAGAAGCAGGCGCGAGCGGCAGCAGGATGCTCGGTGTCGGCAACGAGGTCGCAGCTATAGCTGACGGCGGTGGCGTTGCAGTACTAGCCGCGATCGGTGGTTCGCAAGTGCCTTCAGGTGCTGTAGCAGCACCCGCTTGCACAGCTAACGAAGGCATCTCTGTCGCCACAGCGTGACTGCTGCTTGGACTCGGTTGCTGCTGCTGCTGTCCACTCGCGATCGCATCAGCTGGGCCGCCACTACCACCATCACTACCACCGCTGACACCGCTACTGGTATCACTCGCAGCAACGGCACCAAGGCTCTTGCGCCGTTCGAGCGCCTCGATCGCGACGCGCAAGTGGTTCATCTGGCTGCTGATGCTAAAGCGCTGCATCTCGCTCTTCTCGACCGCTTTCTCCTCGCGCTTGAGCTTGCGCGCAAACACACCGTGGTGCTTGTCAAAGCTTGCGACGTACGCCGCGTCGTCCCAGAGTGTTGGGAGCACGGCGTTCGCTTGCGCCACGGCGTCAACAAGTGCGGCCAATACCGTGCACGACGGACACGTGTACTGCTCGACGCGCTCGGCCTTTTCTTTCGACATGCCGATGCAGTTGTCGTGGAACCAATCGTCGCACTCGTCGCAGCCGATCATGAGGCCGTCGAACGGCTGGCGGCAGATGCAGTACCGCTCAGTTGCCGATGCGAGCACGGCACGGTGACTGTCGAGGTCGATGATCAAGCCAGCAGTGTCGTACTCGGTCGCAAGTGCGACGAGGTTCGCAATGCGCGCGTGGCCAGTCTCGAGACCAGACGCAAGCACACGCGTCTCCCAGTCGCTCGCAACGTCAACATTGTCTTTGAGGTAGTCAAATACGGGCAGCGCGATCGCCACGGCGTCACCGTCGTCGACGAACGCGCGCGCGACGCTCATGCTCAAGCGCGCGACGCGTTTCGTCATGAACGCTTTCACCCGCTTCTTGAGCTTCGCGAGCCACGTCTTGGCGCGCTTGACCTCGGTGTCAATGACTTCAAATGCGTCCGGCTCCATAAGCAGCGCGTCGCCTTCACGCAGCAGCGTCGCGAGCGTCTCGACGCGCACGCGCTTGGCTGTGATGCACCGTTGCACGCGCGTGCGCCAACTCTCAACGACTGCGTGCTGCGCTTCGAGGTGCGGCAGCGGCCAGAGCATAAGCTCAAGTGTCGCAAATGTTTCAGGACTCAGAAGGGCAGTGCTGCTGTCGCTAGTGCTGCTGCCCTGCAGCTGCTGCAGTGCGACTGCGAGGTCGTGGCCGGTGTCAACGAGCGCGCGCAGCGGCAGCATCTCGTCGTAGAAGAGCGACCGCGCGCTCTGGAGCCACGTGAGGAGCTCGACGACGTGCATGAGCACTTGGAGCTCGGGCGCGACGGCGCTGAGCAACTCGCCTTCGTCGATGACCTGCACAATCGCGTCGTGCCACGCCTCGAGGACTTTGACGGCGTCGTCCGTGAACGCACTGCTGCTGCTGTCGACGTCATCCACAAGCTCTTCGATCGTCTCGAGTTCGCTCGTGCGGTCGCTGCGCGTCTCGAGCTCCGCAATAGCTTCGAGACTCTTCTCGGCCATAGCAAGTATGGGCTCGAGCAGCGACACGGCGCTACTGCCATCATTAGCAGCGCTACTGCTGCTCTTTGACTTCTTCTTCTTGCTCTTGCTCGTGCTGTCAGCAGCAGTCGACGCGTCATTGATGGTGCTGCTGCTGTCGGCAACAGTCACATCGCTGGTGTCGGCAACAGACGCGTCGCCATCATTGCGATCGGTCGTCGGCTGCCGCTGCATGCAGCCGCTCTCGAGTCGCACGCGCGACAGGATCGCGTCCGCGTCGATCGGGACGAGCGAGCTAACTGCAGACGTTGCGTCGGTCGTGTCAGCGACTGCGTCACTACTTGATACGGCACTGTCTGCCACTGCTGCCACTAACACTGCGACAGTGTCAGCAACAGCACTCGACGACACGTCGGCCATCTCGACATCGCCTTCGTGCTTGACAATCTTGAGCGATTCGCTCGTGCGATCGACAGCTGTGACTTCTGAAGCGACTGCTGCGACCTCGTCATCACGTGGCGGCAGTGCATCCACGTCATCGTGCGCTGCTGCGCGCTTGGCCTTGGCCGCCTGTAGCTTGGCGTACACGGCGAGGTCATGGTCGCGGAGCTTGGGCATGAGCGCGGCGATGTGGTCGGCGATCGGTGTCTCGATGACTGCGCGCGCCTTGCGCTGCCACGCGGCGAGGTCCTCGAGCTCCTTGGCGAGCACGCGGAGCTCGTCGGGGAACCGAAAGTGGAGTGCTGTTGCCTCGCGCTGCAGTGCCTCAAGGTCCGCGCGTGTCACGGCGTGCTTTGTCTGCCGCTTCTTGCGCGACTGGCGCGGAGGCAATGCGTCGCGCACACGCGTTGCCCACTCGCGATCAGCGACAAGCACGCGCTCGAGCGCATCGCCGTCGTCCAAGTGGAATGGCAGCGCGTGTACGCGCTCGAGCATCGCGGACGCGACCGCAACGTCGTGGTAGTCGACTGGAGTTGAAGCATCGACCATGGCGACAGTAGTAGACGCGCCGTCAGTCGCGTCCAGCGCAACAGCTGCAGCGTCTGTCGGTGTCGACTGCTCGGCACTCGCGTCTGCTGCGCCAGCCGCTGCCACCTTCTCGACTTCCATTGCTGTTGCTGTCGTCGACTTGACTGCGCTTCTACCATCAACACTGCCACTCGCATCACATTGTTCGCTAGCAGTGCGAGTCGCATCGCTGTCGCTCAATGTCGTCGCAGCCTCAACACAGCCGATTGCGACGAGGAGCGCGCGCACGTCGTCGCGCAGCGCGTAGCCGCTCGTCTGGAGCGCTCGGAGCGCGTCAACGTACGCCGAAACGTTGACGACGAGCCGCGCGGCCTTGTCGAGCAACTTGTCGATGCTCGCAAGCGGCTTCTTCTTCGCCACGACAACGTCGCTCGACGTTGGCAAAGTTGACGCAGTCGGTAGCACGGATACTGTAGCTGCACTGCTCGCAAGCAACTTGTCAAACGCAGTCGACCCAACCACGTCGCGCACGTCGTGGATCCATCGCCGCGCCGTGTCGATCGCGGCGTGGATGTCGCGCTCGACCTGCGGCTTCCAGCGCGCCTGCTTCTTTGCGTGCAGACGCGCGCGGATCGCCTTCGCGTCGTCGGCCAGCGCTTCGAGCGCCCGCAGCGGCTTGCGTGCTGCCAACATCGCTGTGGCACGGACGCACCACTCGCGCGCTGCGATCTCAGCTGCGAGGAACGTCTGTTCGTCCATGTCAACCGGCATTTCGTTGCCTTCGTCGTAGAGCTCTTTGAGGTCGTCGAGTGCGATCTCAGCGCCGCCTTCGATCGCCGCCTTGACCTTCTCGGCCCACTCGTCGGCGCACTCGAGCAGGTCCTGCATCTCAAACACCTCGGCACTATCGTCGCACGGCGCGTCGTCGACCAGCGCGCGGATCGCGTCGAGGTCGAGCTTCTTGCTGTCGGCACTGTTGGCAATACTGGTCCCGCCACTACGGCGCGTGCCGCGGCGCTTCGGGATGCACTTGCGGGCTTTTGCGAGCCACGTCTGAGCGGTTGCCATCTTTTGCTGGAACGCCACGACCTCGCGCGCAAAGCTCACGGGCACGAGCTCGAGCTTCGCGAGCACGTCGCGCATCGCCGAGAGACTCACTTTGTCAGCTTGCAGCATCGTTACGATCGTCTCAGCGAGCGCGCGCGCGTCCTGTAGTGTGGCGGCATACTGCTGCTCCTCAGGGTACATGACGTCGGTGCGCGTCACGGCCGCGTACAGCTGCTCGAGCTGTGCAGAGCAGTCGGCATTGGTCAGTTTTAACGTACCCTACAGACACTGACAGTAGACAGTAGATATCAGGGTCGCAACGCACCTCGTCGAGCGTCGCTTTCGGTTGGTTGCGCCGACTGCCGCGGTCGAGCGCGTCCTTGAGCGCTGCGAACGCGACGTCAAAGGCGCGCACGCGGTGTTCGAGCGCATCGCGTGCAGTCGAGACTAACGCCATGTCGTCAGCCACGTGCACGTGCGCGACGAGCTCACTGCGCGCTGCTCGACGGTCTGCGAGCGCAGCACTATGCGCTTCCCACGTGCGGATGCGCGTTACGAGTCGGCTGAGTACAGCAGCCTCTGTGAGCGGCGCAATGGCGCGGTGCGTCTGTGCACGGTCCAGCAGCATTTGCATGCGCGCGACGTGCTCTGTGCGCACAACCGGCGCTCGCAGGAGCTCGTAGAACGTCGTGAGCCACGTCGCAACGTCCTCTGCGCTCGTGCTCGTGCTTGCATTCGCACTCGCAGTCGTTGGCACCTCGATGCTGTGGCGCGCGTACAGCGAACACGCCGCGTCGGTTGCGTTGTAGTCAAAGCGGTGGAGGTACTGCAGTGCAATTGCGTGCACTTGCTCTTCGGTCTCGAGCGTCACGCCGTCGCGCAGTGTGCGCGCTAGTGCAAGGTACTGCTCGAGCTCGTCCCCAAGTGCTGTCGAGACGGCGTCCACAGCCACACATATACATACACCGAATCAGATTCAGACTCAGACACACGCAGTCGCAGCCGTGACACGCGAGCTGTACAAGAGCATCTGCAAAGCGCACAGACGCGCTCGCCACTCCGTATTGCTGCCACCGTCGCCCGTATGGAGGACGAGACGTCGTGGTTGGCTCGAATGGTGAGCATACAACCACTCAATTGACGTACCTCTGGCGCGTTCGGGGATGAACCGGGACCGCGGGACGTGCACGAAATGCATCTGCTTCTTCTTGGCACGTGCATCGGTGTCGAGAAGCTCGGGGACGGTGGCTTGGTAGCGCTTGCCAACGCGCGAGCGGATTGGGAGGAACTGGACTGCGCCGCCATTCGGCGTCAAGTCGCCGCCAGTCCCGCCATTGCCACTACCGCCGCTGATAATACTGCTGCTACTGCCAGCGCTGCTGCTGCTATTGCTGCTGGTGGGGGATGTGACCGGCCGTCCGTCACCGCCGTCGTTCCGCTGCTCGCGCATCGTCCGCCACGCAGTCGCGACCTCGGTCGGTCAGTGTGCGTCGTGCTGATCCTTCGATAATGGCGCTTTTCGTACGGTCACCAAAGTACGCATCTGCGGATACTATCGCGATTTATGACGCAGCAACTACAGTGACAACCAGATTAATATCGCTCTTTTCAAAATCGCCACGATTCAACTCGTACCAACCCACCAAGCCAATATCGAGATGGAATCGCATCGTATCATGTTCCCCTCAGTTGAAAGTTGCTATGTATTATCTTAACACACGGCTGATACCTTCTCGGCCTATGGCTAAGATAGTACAATGCTAAATCGTCTGAAGTCGTTGTTTCTGGAGTTTCTTGGGTTTGTCGCGAGTTGCCAACTTGCATC
>JAADWX010000236.1:0-31345 GCA_023336405.1 Globisporangium echinulatum | reverse complement strand
TGCGTGTCAAGCAGAGCTGTTGGTCCGACTCTGATCAAAATAGCAAGCGTAATGAAGCCTACAATCGACAAACATTTTGGCAAACCTCCGAGAATTTATGCCTATTTCGAGATACGCGGCGTGCTGCTCGACCAGGTTTTCGATATAAAAGGGCCGTTTACACTAAGGACCGTTTACGCTAAGGGCCGCGGAGTGTCTACATTATTGTATGTAAAAGTTGTGTATAGTTTTAGCAAGTACATGGAAAGGCCACGAAGTGTCTTGAATTTGTATCCTATACGCAATCTGATGCACTAAACTGTGAAATCGCATTATCCGGCAATTCTATTTCATTGCATACGCGATCCGTTTACCTAATAGATTCGGTGTGCAACAAATCAGCAAATGGTATAGATTATTTTTCTTACACATAATTGAAAACTAATTAAGCTGATTTTTTGTTTGGTGCATTCGATCCGCAATCGTTTTGGCTTCATTTGAGCACGTTTTGAATACAAAAAATGAGTGTTGATTCCGACAGTCTAAAATATGTTCATGTTCACAAACCACTGTCGGGGACTGTCTTTATAGACTCTATTTAGACCTTTGTCACTTGTTGATGACACGGAGAGGGTTCAGTGCGTCAGATGCTGAACGCCAAACGCAAGCCAATAGCTCCCATGTTCATCGTAACACTCTTCGATTTGCCGCCTCCCAGCGACCACGTACGCAGGACTTTGCTCTCGTTTCGCATCAGTCGAAAGCATGCTGCAAGTGCATGCAGATGCGGACGCGCTGCGCCGCAGCAACATCAACGAGGAGCCCGTGAGCGACGACGAAGCGGCCGTGCTCATCGACGTCGCAGCAGACGCAGCTGCCGCATCGTCGACGACACCGCCAGTGAAGGCGACGCCACGGTCGTTTGCGACACAACTGCTGTCGCTTGCGCCACGTGCGATCCTGTTGCCGACCACACGAAGCAGCAACAGCGGCAATAACAACAACAACAACAACAGAGGTACCACGACGAGCGGTAGCAATAGCTCGACACGCAGCACTGCAACGCCAAGCAAAGTGCTGTTCCTCGACGGCGTGCGCGGCCTCGCGGGCCTCTTTGTCGTGACCGAGCACTCGCTGTACTGGAACGGCAAGAACCTCGGCGCGTGCGCAGTCGACACGTTCTTTGTGCTCTCGTCGTTCCTACTGACCATGCTGTTCTACAAGAAGAGCGAGCAGCTCATTGTACAGCAGGCGACGTACCGCCAGTGGGTCTTCACGCTCATTGACTACTTTTCCAAGCGCTTCTTCCGCGTCTACCCGCTCTTTGCGCTCGTTGCCGTCTTCGTCTGGCTCCTGCCGTTCGAGGCGCAGCAGCGCTACTTCTTCGTCCCAAACGCCGACAGCTACGACCTCTGGCAAGTGCTCACGTTCGACTTGGACCACCGGTTCCACGTGTTTTGGACTTTGCCGCTCGAAATCGCGTACTACTTTCTAATCCCGCTGTTCGTGTTTGGCATCATTGGGCTCAAGCGCGCGTGGTGGCTCCCGTTTGTCCCGTTGACGATCTGGATCGTCAACGCCGGCCTCAAGGGCTACCGCGAGCACCACTTGCCGCTTGCGCCGCACCTCCCGACGTTCGTTGTAGGGTCGATGGGCGCGGTCGTCTACTGTAAGCTCGAGCGCCAGATCGCGACCCACAAGTTTACGTTCCCGCGCTGGCTCTCCGTGCTGCTGCGCGTCGTCGAGTCGGTTGTCGTCGCGCACTTGCTGAGCGTGACGTTCAAAGGCCTGCTCTTCCACTGGATCTACCCAAACCCGGCGCCAACAACCCGTGGGAGTCAGTGCGTGAGCATGCACGTCACATTCCTCATTGTGCTGGAGCTCCTACTGCCGTCGCCGCTTGCAACGGCGTTCGAGTGGAACGTGCTGCGATACTGGGGCAAGCTCAGCTTCTCGAGCTACTTGCTCCATAGCTTTGTGATCTACGCGCCGTGGATTCAGAGCCAGCGCGACCCGTACGACAAGTTCTTTGCGAGCTTTGGCCTCATTGCAGTTCTCGCGCAGACGAGTTATGCGCTTGTCGAGTACCCGTCGCAGCTGTTGTCAGGACGTATCAGTCGCCTGCTGAGTGCGTATGGCGGACTTGCAGCGCCGGCACGCGGGAGCTACTTGCCAGTTGCGCTCACAGTCCCAAAAGCGCGTCGGTCCGAGCTGCTCGAGGCTGCAGGTGCGCACAAGGACGACGACGACGCGCAGACGGCAAGTTATGGTATCGATAGTGAGAACGAACATGATGGCGACGACGATGTGAATGGTAGTCGCAGTACGCGCAGTCGCAGTCGTACGCGCAGTGCCGACGCCAGTAGCGCAACGCGATTTGGCAAGTGAGTGAAGGGTTGGGAGTGAAGACCTCTACTGTACACTGTAGTACCACCATTTGCGATCGAACGAACTGAACTGTATGCACCTGAATTGCACGAGTCCACGCAGGTCGCTGTCTACGCTGCTGCTGATGATGATGCTTCTGCATGTGACGCTGCGTGGGTACGTCCATGAAATGGCTCAGAGCGTCACTTCGTGAAATGAAGACTTGCTGCTGTCTCTCAGCATCAAGCGACGCTGATTACATCGAGCCGCCCGCAGTGGCATCGCTTTCATTTGGCTTGCGACTCTGCGCTTCAGAGGTCACTGCCTGTTCCTTGCAGAATGTGGATTGAACGCAAAGAGACACGGCCTTCCATGCGTGTTTGCTCGTCAAGCGGTGCGCCATCAGCCAAACGTCGCGACGATACGATGAATTGTCGATATGGGACATTGAGACAGTCGAAACGCACTTACTGAAAAGATGAGGCGACGTAGATGATACATTTGATACTTATATAATACACGCCGTGCTACTTATCGCGTACGACCTCAGACGAGCACCTTCGTATACCCGTCAGTGCTACTCCGTGTGCGCCGCGCGCTAGTCGCGAGCGAACAAATGAGCGCAAGCAATGCTGGCACAGCACTCGCAACGACAATAGCAAGTGCTGGGACACCGAGCTGGAGCGTAAAGCGTGGCTGACTCGCCGCCAACAACCGCTGGAACTCGGCGCGGTGCATGCGGTACGGCGACACGTCGCGACTGCTTGCAGCTTCCTTGACAATACG
This sequence comes from Globisporangium echinulatum, assembly GCA_023336405.1. Lineage (NCBI taxonomy): Eukaryota > Oomycota > Peronosporomycetes > Pythiales > Pythiaceae > Globisporangium > Globisporangium echinulatum. The sequence goes on along the minus strand of JAADWX010000236.1, from coordinate 28,213 downwards.
CAGCTCGGGCGTCGTGTACGTTGCAGCGCGCTCGTCATCAACAAGATACGCGCCGCACCACTGGAGCTCCGAGAGCGAACTGTCGTGGACTGCCCGCAAGAGCTCGTCGCCGCCGCGCTGTTCGTCTTTTGTGATCGCGTGGCAGACGCGGCAGAGCTCCATCTTGACGGGGTAGCCCCACTGTCGGACCGAGTCGTCAAAGCCGTGGCACGACGACCGGATCAATTTGCCGGGCTGCGTCGCCATACCGACTGGCCAGCTCGCAAGCGGAAAGACCTCCTTGGCTTCAGCGAGGCTCCCAAACGCGCAGATCTGCGCGCCGCGGCTGTGGCAATAGACGTCGTTCACGCGCGCTTCATACGCGGCTTCGTTGTGGACAAACGCGCGCGATTGGCCCCAGACGCTCGCGTGCTCTTGCTGCACGAGTATGGTAGCAAGTAGTAGCAATGCTGCGACTGCGACGACTGCGAGCGCTGCGCCAGTTGCACGCAGCAGCGTTGCTGCGCGCTTGGCTGGTAGTGCGGCAGACTGCACGAGCAGTGAGAGCTGGGCGAGTGCGACAACTGCAGCTGCAGCGCTTGCAAGTAGTGCAAACCGGTCGAGCGTTGTGAGTGCTGCGACTGCGCGCAGCTTGTCGTGCGCACTCGTGGCGCTGCTCACGCGCAGCAGCACTTCAGCAGACGGCAGCAGCGCACTTGCAACGACAATTGCGCTTGCAATGAATGCAGCGCCGCGGCAGCTCGGACGAATGGCAGCAGCCGCGATGTGGGAAAGACTCGATGGCATTGTATGTGTGTGAGTGGCTGGAGCGCGCGAATCTGGGAATGAGGTCGTTCGCAGCAATGGCAGCAGTCGTTTGCCCCAGTCGTCCATTGTGGCCATGGAGCATCAAATGAGTCGGAAGTGAGTCCAACATGTGCGCGTCGCATATCCTTTCGCTCGCAGTATACTGAATGCCAGTCAAGGCAGTTATCCCATTCTAAGCAGCTATTGATAGCATCAGAGACGGGCCATAGAGATTCCAAATGGATGCTGAATTTTTTCCTGAGTTTCCAAATCGGTGCTCTATACAAAAACGCTATACAAATACTGGCAGAGAGAATGGCTACTGCTTGGAGTGTGCGATCATGTGCTTGGACTATGCAAGCAAGAGCTGCAGATTGATTTGCCCATCAATCAAGACGTTCATGATACAAATGAGTCACGCACCTTTGTCAACAAAATCAAGTCACAAAAGACCCAGTATTTTGATTCTAGTGAAATTGCAGAAATAGCCGCATTTCCAGCGAAATCAACTCCTGATTCGCACCCACATGTGCACGTTTCACACTCAACCACAAGTTTTCAGTATGTCGTGAATGGAATTGCGCCATGACGAATCATCGTGCTACTGACAAACGCACCTACTTCCACCATTTGATGTCTCTGATTCAGCTACGGATCGCGAGCAATGGTGGGCAGGTCGTTCCTGCTGTGCTGCAAGTGCTTTCGTGTCTAAGCAAGTGCATGGATGTGCAGACAACTAGCTCCATGCTCGTGACAAGTCCTATATACAAACAAACAACCATACACTCGTACGTACACACGATACTGATCCGACCTGCCTCATGACTCGCACGCAGCGCGCACACTTGCATGCGCGCGCACGTCGTCGACACCAAGGCGCTTACGCGGATCTTTCTCAAGTAGCCCACACACAAGATCCTGTACATCTTGCGGCACGTGTCGCCAGACGTTCGGGTCCAGCACCAGCGGTTCAGACTTGACAATCTGGTCAACGACCTCCTGCTCGGTCGCAGTGCCAGTCGGATCGAACGGATGGCGCCCTGCGAGCAGAATGAAGAGCACGCAGCCGAGCGCCCAGACGTCCATTGCCGGCGTCAGTTCGTCATGCAGCAACGCTTCCGGCGACCAGTAGCACCGCGTCCCCGACAGCGCTGGCGCTTGGACTAGACGACCATCACTTTCGCACTTAGCACTATCATTGGCGCTGCACGCGGCCGAGCCAAAGTCAATGACTTTGATAGTGAGCTGCTCGTTTCGGTCCGTAGTCACCATGATGTTTTCGGGCTTGAGGTCGCGATGGACAATGTTGCGCGTCTGTAGGAACGCAAGCGCGTCGGCAAGCTGCGCTGCAAGCTGTAGCGCTAACCGCACATCGACGCGTCGACGTGTCTCGAGGAATGCAAAGAGCGTGTCACCAGCGACAAACTCGGTCACGACGTAGTAAAAGCCGTTGTGCGCGTACGCGCCATCAAAGCGGACGATGTGGTCGTGCCCGCCACTTGCAGCGATCGATGCAAGCGCCTGGGTCTCGCGTGCGATCTCAGCGCGCGCATCGTCGTCAACGTCCTGCACCATCTTGACTGCAGCGACGCGGCCGTCGCGCTTGCGCACGCACTGGAGCACCATGCCGAACGTTCCAGCACCGACGAGGCTCTTTGTGTCGTAGTCGGCGTCAAAGTATGCGGTCTGCTGCTGTGGCGGGACTGGTAATGGTTCAATGGATGGCTCGTGTACGTCGCAATCGTACTCGCTGCTGCTACTGCCGCCATCATCTGGAGTTAAGCGCTTCTGTGGCGCTGAGCCTGTGTGCCGCCGATTGCTCGGGTCGAGTCGCTGGAGCGACTCGCAGTGGACGTCATAGCGCTCCGTGTCGGTCAGCGTCGTGGCGCACAGCGATAGCACTGCAGCGCTACTCGCAAGCAAAACAGAACGTTGTGCGCTGTTGTCGTTCCTATTGCTACTGCGGTTGTGCTGTCGAGTAGTCACTATGAGTGCAGGCGCTGCTGACGCGTGGCCACCAGCAGTCACGAAAGCGGACGGAGCGGTTGCGTCACGCCGCCGTAGCAGCAGCAGCGTGCGTGACCTGCGCGTCGCTGCTAGCGCTGCTTTCGGTAGAGCGTGCGGAGCAGCCATCGCCCATGCGTGTGCGTGCGCTCGTTGTCGTTGCTGCGCTCGTCGGCGCTTCCTGTGAGGTAGAGACGTCGAGCGAGGTCGAGGTGGTTTTTAAAGGAGCGTGGCGGTGCAGCTAAAACGGGAAAGTGGTGCGACTTTCCCCTCTTATTTGGCAACGAAACCCAAAATGCAAGTCATTTCGACCTCTAATTCAGCAATCGATTCGGAGCTAATTCGAATTCGTACTTAGCCGGGATTTTTGACTGCTGTGGACGTTTTCAAAAGCAGCAGAGCGCCATCTCAATGACGCACAACGATGTTAATGACGTCGACGTGCAAGTGCTGCGCACCTCACTGCGTGGTCTCGCACCAAAGCCTACGTGGAACGGCACAGTTGCTGCACCACCAGTAAGCGAGGCAGGCAGCGGACGCTGCAGCTTGCTCTGTGAGAACGGCGACGTCGTTGTCTTGCGCGCGCAGTCCAGCAACAGCAATAGCAGCAGAGACGACGGTGCGCATGCGTTCAGTATCAGCATCTATGGATGGTACTGGCGTCTGTTGCTCTGCACTCACATTCGCTTGTGATCGCACGTTGTTGATGCAGCTGACTGCACGAGTCTCCATGTCGACAAGATCGTACGCGCACCACCAGCTACCGCTGCTGCTACTAGCATGGGCGACGATGCCGCCAAGTGCATGTGCCAATGCTGGTCGGCCGACGGAAGCGTCTTTGCGACTGCGCATAGCCGCTGCGTGACGTTCTACAGCGCTACGCAAAGCTTTGCGCTGCTGCAACGCGTGCAGCTGCGCTTTATCGTGACGTCCATCGCGATTGCACCGATCGATACGAGCAGCAGCGAGGACTCATCGACCAACCCTCTTGCGTACCACCTGGTCGTTGGCACGGCGTTTGGCGCGCATCTGTACAAACTCACACTCGAACCAGCAACGTCGAGCAACCAGCCCGACGGCGACGCCAGTCAGCCAGCAATACTGCTACTGCAGCCATGCGCTTCGGTCTACAGCGACGCACCCGTGTGCAACGTCGCGTATGCGCCCGACAGCCATACAATCGCACTCGGCACTGTCGATGGCCGCGTGTTTGTACGCGAGCTGCTGTCTGCCTCATCGCCATTTGGCTCGGAAGCGGTCGCGTTCGTGCTCGCGTCGCCGCGCGTCACGTCGCTGAGCTTCTCGCCCTGCAGCTCGATGCTTGCAGTTGCAACGCGCAAAGGCCACGTGTATGTATTTGTAACAGCAGCGTCATCGAGCGGTTACAAATGGCAGCTCCATGCGCCGTGTCGAGCACTCACTGAGACGCCGAAAGCGCCAATAGGGGCTACTAATTTGAGCAGCAGCGCTTCATCCGCTACTGCAATGCAGACGCTCGTGTGCTGGTGGGGCACAGCAGCTGCAGCAGTGCTCGTTGTTGCGTCGCGCGCAGTCAATTATTGCATCGAGCTGGTTGACGTGACGTCCGGTGCGCTCGTGCACACTGTACGTATCGAGTCGCCGAGCAGCAGCAGCAGCAGTGCGATGGGCGACGACTTGCTCATTGGACTGTGCAGCATCGCAGTGCCGACTGGTATGGCGAGCAGCTCGTTGCGCCTTGTGTGTCAAGACACGCGGCCGAGTCTCGCGCTCGTGTCGTGGCCGATGCTCGACGTCTGGAGCAGCGCGAGTTGAGCTGCTGGTAACGCGCAGGTAGGTTGATGAGTGTCGGAGATGCAAGTCTAAGAATGTTAAATTGGAATGAATGCTCATTATTTTCGAAAACGAGGTATACGATTCTCTAGATTTGTGAACATATCGTTTTAATTGAATTATGTTCATTTGTAGCTTTTGCTTCAGACGAAATGATAATATTTGAGGACTATTATTACATTTGTCGAAATATTTCCATACATAACTATCGATGTGCTGTTAATTATGGCAGACAAAAATCAACTTGCGAACCAACACACCTCAAACACAAACAAGTCTCGAAGCACTCATGGTGCGTGCATGTGCGTGTACATGTGCGAGCGTACGTCCACGCTGTGGTGTCCTATATGACTCATCTACTGACACGAGTCTCGTATGCACTTGTGTGTGCGCACATGCTTCGTGCTCGCTCGCCCATCGCTGCTGCTGTCGGGACTGCATCCGCCAGACAATCGAGGCACACCTCGACGCGTGGAGCTACGCGCAGCGGCTACGCGACGCGACGAACCACAGCCAGAGCGTTGCGCGCGAATACCCGATTGCGCTCGTCAAGCCGTCGCTCGCAGGTCTACACGACGGCCGCGTGCACTTCCATCCGTACCGCAAGAGCGCGCGCGACAACAGCCGCGAGAGCTTTCTCCACAAGCTGCAGCAGCTCGATAGCGTCGAGTATGGCGCTGCAGCATCGAGCGAACCGCAGAACCAACGCACAGTCGACTGGAGTCAACAGGATCCGCTCGCGCTCTTCCGCAAGCAGAACAGCTCGATCGCCCAGAAGCTCGCGACAGCACTCAAGCAGCGCGGCCAGAGCGGCAGTGGCAGCCTCGCCACCCGCCGCGTTGCAATGGCGAGTCGATCGGCAGCTGCCTCGTTGTGCAGTGTACGTACATACTGCTGCTTTGTCATCGTTATATACGTGTCGCCAGTGCTCTTATTTACAGGTTTGTATGGACGTTTGGATAGCAGACGCCCAAGATGTCGCCAGTTGCGTCGCCGAGTCATGCGACAGCGGACGCGACGACGACGCGTGTCGAGATCCAGCAGCTCGAAGGTGCGAGCTGCATGGTACTAGCGACTGGCAATGGCGACGCTTACGTAGCTCACTGTATGGTCGTCTGTCATGTCTCTCCACACACGCAGCGCTGCTGCGCGACCAGCGACTCTCGCGCTCAGCTGCCGACGACTTTTTCTTCCGCAACATCACGGACCGCGAAACAAACGTACGTGTGTTTGTTTTGATTGTTTCACTGTTTGTTTGATAGGTTCGACTGACCAGACACCTTGTCTGTCGGCATCAGATTCTGCTCGATGAAGTCGTGAACGACTTGCTCTGGGACGTCGCCGTCGACGAGTACGACCGCGCCGAGCTCGCTGCGCGCAAGAAAGCGCTACCGGACGAGCAGCAGCAAATCGTCGACGCCGCGCTGAACGACGGACCTGCCGACCGCGTTTTGATCCAAAAGTTCCAAGTCGACATCACGCGCCGCAAGCTCCAGTGTCTGCGGCCGATGCAGTGGCTCAACGACGAAGTCATCAATTTTTACATTGAGATGCTCGCTGCGCGCGACGCTGCGCTCGTTGCAGCCGGCGACTTGCCGACACGCAGTCACTTTTTCAACTCGTTCTTCTACACAAAGGTGTCGGAAGGCGGCTACAACTTTGTCAACGTCCGTCGCTGGACGCGCAAGGTACGTCCGTGTGTGTTTGGATGTTCATTTGTTTGTTTGGTTAAAAGCGCGGGTGTTAGTATGTATATCTGTTTGTTTGATCAAATGAGTGGGTTTGCGCGTTTGTTTGATTGAAGAGCTGTTATGTTCGATACTGTGGTGCAGTTGGTGTATTGCTAACCGTTTTGATACGGATGTGTGGTACTGAACATGTCACCACGTCAGATCGACCTCTTTGCAATGGACAAGGTCTTTGTGCCCGTGAACATCTCCAACGTACGTCACGTGGGTGTATGAGTGTGAACGGCAGGGCTACACCATGGTGCTGACAATAGTATCGCGCTCTTGCTGCTGTAGACCCATTGGTGCATGGCCGTGATCTTCATGACCGAGAAGCGCATTCAGTACTACGACTCGATGAATGGCAGCGGCACGACGTGCCTCAACGTTCTCTTTCGGTACCTCCACGACGAGATGCAGCACAAGAAGAGCGCACCGTTTGACGAAACTGGGTGGACGCTCGTGACGACTGCTGACGACACGCCACAGCAAGCAAATGGCTCGGACTGCGGCGTCTTCTCGTGCATGTTTGCCGACTACTTGTCGCTCAACAAGGTGTGTAGATTTGTGTATACTGCTGTGTATACTCCTGTGTATCGTTTGGACTTGGGATGACCTGATACTGAATGCTGCGTTTGTTTGCTACTGTATCAGCCGCTGTCGTTCTCGCAAAAGGACATGGAGTTCCATCGGAATCGCATGGTGCTGCGCATCATCGAGGGCGAATTGCCCCTCGACGAGGACGACGATCTCATGTGAGCGCGTGCATACGTACTGCGTCCTCTCGCTGGTCAGACAAACAACGAGCAAACAAACAAACAGGCAGACGAACAAACGGACAGACTAACAAACAAGCAGTCGCCAAAGCACAAGCGACTTGAGTCACTCATGAGTCGAACGCACACACACACACGCACGAATGAACCACTCGAGTCACTTGCTGTTGCGTGCAATGGGTGTGCTGTATGTCGTATGTATCGTGTTGGCGCGAACGAGCAGCGTGGTGTGCTCGTGCAATACTTATCTACCGAGTCGCAGCAAGCGACGCATGTACGTGCTGCAGTTGCTGCCAGTTGTCGTTGAGACTTGTCACGCTGCGCAGTATCGCGCATGCAAGTTTTTGCTCAGCTGTGCACTCGTGTGCGTTCGTGCATGCGTGTGGCTGATCACTTACTTGACCGTGAAGCCCTCGCTGCGCAGACACGCCTTGTGCTTCTCGATGATGTCTTTGCAGAGGTCCTCACCGTTCGTCACGACGCACAGGTCGCGCTCCTTCTTCGTCTCGGGACACGAGCAGCAGATCTTCTTGCCCGACTTGCCGAGCACCGGACCGGCAGTCGTCGTAGCAGCGGCAGCAGGTGCAGCAGTTGTAGTCTCCTTGGTCGCCATCGTGCTCTGTGGACGTGCGTGCTCAAGGCGTCGCAAATACGTTTGTGTGTGCCAATCGAGCTTTTGCACGTGACCCACCAAATGGCCGGTGTCAACAATATATACCAAAATGTCCAGCTGCTTGTCTCTGCGACAGCGATAGTGACAAAACAAAGTGCGGATCGTGAGCCAATCAGAACGCGACCAACGGATGACAATGTCAACTGCCTCACGTAATCAAATGCACATACACGAACGTAAGCAAATCCTACTCCTAAATTGATCACGGAACTCGACACCGAGCATGCTTTTCATTATGCAGCTTGAAGCGATGCAAGTAGGATGCGATTGTGTGATGCAAATCGAGATGAATAGCGTTTCAATACGATTGGATCGTCGCCACCGCGTTTGAAGGCTGGGCACGAAGGATCTTTGGTACATTCGACAATATTCGACTCGTTTATCTGCCAAGTTGATCAATTGCAACTAATTTACTTTCAACAATAAAAATGGCTACTACATTCATCGTTCATTGTAGAAATACATATACAACATAAATACATATCAGAAGCAACTACAATCAATTCATAAATACGTAGTTCAGCACTTCCCAATGCGACTGCACTGTCACACTGTCTCGCCACTTCGTCTTCGCGAATTACCCGACATGCCCACGCACACGCAGTCCTCACGGCGGACAACGCGAGCACGCGCCGTTGACTCGCTGCTGACCGCAGTGCACACAAAACGACCCTGCAATCGACGGCCGCGTCAACCAGTCGCCGTGGTAGTCGCGAATGTGCGCGAGCAATGTCGCACGCTGCCGAAACACGACGTTGCAGTACGGACACGTGTCGCCAAGACTCACGACGTCGTCCTCTGGCTGCGCCCCAACGCTCGGCACGGCAGCGCCAACGTGCGGAAGTTGCGACAGCGGACTCAGCGGCATGACCGTTGCAAGTGGGAAGCGCTCGGCGAGCTCTTCTTGCACGTCGTCCTCGATAAACTCGATCTCGCGCGCGGTCACGAGCGCTGTCGGTACTGACGATTGGTAGCTACTGCTAACGCTGTGGTTCTGAGTGTAGCTGTGACTAAGATTGTGACTAAGAGTGGGCTGTTGCTGCGACGGCGACGACGCAGGTCGCAAGGCGCGATACTCGCGCAGCACAGCGCGGAAGCGCACGGGGAACAGCAGTGGCGGCTGGTGCTTCTTCTTCTCGAGCGTGAGGTACCCAATCGCTTTTGTCAACTCGCGGCTGCCGCCAAGCGGCGTCTTCTGCGCAAAGCCGATTGAGAAACCGGGCCAAAAGCAGCTCGCGAGTGTAAACTTTGCGCCTTGCGTCAACGGCTTGCGGTCGAGCACTTGGATCTGGAACACAGTCTGTTCGTCGCGCGCTGTTGACCACCGGAGAAACTTCGACACGCGCGTCGCACGTAGGTACTTGCCAGAACTCACGGCGACGAGCTGCACGCGCATCTCGTCGAGGATCGAGCGCTCGCGCACTTCGTCGACGGGTACAATGTGCACAAACTCGCTGTCGCTGTCGCTGCCGTCGCAGTGTGCATTGAAGAAGCACGGCGCGACGCTTTCGTGCGCTTTGCTGTGCACGTACGCGTCAAAGCCCTGCCAGTAGAACTGCAGCGCGACGTGGTCCATCGATCTAATGCGTGCGTGCGCGACATCTTCGGCCGTGCGCACAGCGCTGAGACTCGTACGATGTGCGTCATTGCTCAGGCGGTCATTGCTGCTGCTACGACTGCTGCTGTAGCTACTCCGAAAGCTGTTCGTGTCGTTACTGCTGCTGCTGCTGCTGCTGTACGACGCGATGGTGGTGGCGGGACGGTCGAGGTGCGACAGCGTGACGCGTTCGGCCATCATTGTCGTTGCTGGACTGCAATCTCGCGCGTGTGTGTGTGTCGGTGCCAATGTGTGTGTGCGATGTCGCCAAGAGAATTCCTGCCGATGTCGATGCGAGCGTTGTCCTTTTGCGTGCAGATCAGGAAATGACATTGGGCGACTGATTGATTGTGCACATCTCGATGTGAGCTGCACAAAAACGACGTTTGAGCTCTCCCGTTGGTATACTGAATGCAAGTATAAAATTGACACGAGCAGCTTGTAATATTCTGAGACTAGCACCTTTACAAAGTGAGGACGAGAAAGAGAGACAGGACAATTGCCTGAATAGCAATAATATATGTCTTCAAACGTTTGACACTGCAGAGATAAAAGATCGAAAGAGATGTAGTGAAAATGTGACGTTTTGAAATTAGAGGGAGTCGCAAAATTTCGAAGCGTAACTAAACTTCAACCATCAATGTGATGATTTTGAGATAACAAGAGAGGACATCATGTGTGCGACTCGCTAAATGGACGCCGTCGAGTAGAGATGCAATTGCGCTCATGGCGCCCATTGTGTGCGTCTCACAAATTGCCGTGAGATGCAAAGCGTCTTATGTATGTCTTGCACGAGATAAGCGACATAGTGTTGTCGTCGAGCATGCGTAATCGCTGAACCTGCTTGTGTGCCAGTCGAGTTGCAATTGAGCGCGCGTTTGACAGGGCAAGAAGAAGTACCGAAGACGACACAGCGCTCGACCATGTGCGCAAACGTGACCGCCTGTGTTATTGCTCTCCATGCTTGCACAAGTCCGAGCTCATGGCGCTTGTAGCAAAGGTCAGATTCCTCCTCCCTGAAACGAGCACGCGTACGCTTGCGCTATTGTTGCCGATACTGCCAGCACACCTTCTTGCCATCTCGCACACATTGCTCACATCATACATGATCATTTCAGGGTGTGTTCAGGAAGTGTCGTTCGAAGCGGAAGGATGTACGACTTGCCTGCTGTCAAGCGCACAACGTTGTGATGTTGCTGCGCTGACTGTGTAGCGCTTGTGTCCAGCAATGCGGCTGGATTGTGGTGAACCAAGAGCGCAATATATAAACGTCCACTTGGATTGAATCGCACTTGTTGAGAGACCGGAAATAGTGTGTCAGGTATTTATATTTCGTGTGTCACACGCAATAGTTGCTGTTTTGTGTCCGTCACGCTATATTTGGTTTCATTTCGTGTCTGGACGAGAAGCGGAGCAACGACATTGCACGAGCAGCTTTGAATCGCCACCGGCACATTTTGCGTGTACGTCGCGTGCGTGTATCTGTGCGTGAACGCGAAAACGAACGCAGCCGCGATGCCGCTCGCAAAGATCCTGTACCGCGATCTGCTGCACGCAGCGAAGCAATTCGACCGTCGTGCGTCGCTGCGTGCGCTGCTGTCGACGAATTTGCTGCAGCGGCCAGTCATCCACGAGACCAACACGCGACTGCCGCACGTCGAGCGCTTCAACCGCGCTGTGCTCGAGTTCCTCGACAACCGCTCGTTCTACGTGCCATCTGCAGAGCGCAAGGCGCTCGCGCAGCTCGTGACAGAGCAGTTTCGCGACGCAGCTGCAGACGAGCGCATCAAGGTCGACACAGCGTTCGTCGCGCTCAAAGCGCTAAACGACAAGCTCGCCGAAGCAAAAGCACTCGGCGTGATTGACCCAAAGCCTGCACGGAAGCTGCGCTACGGCACAGCGCCGCGATCTGCTGCAGCTGCAACCGACGCTGCGTCAGTGTCAGTACCCGACGTCCAGCACGCCGAGTACGTTTGTGGTTGCGTTACTGTATAACCCCATAGGACTGGCCATGCTAGCACAGCTGACTAACGCGTACTATGACTGTAACTATGTATGTGTATGCGCTTCGCCCAGAGCCCTCGCATCCGGTGTGTTCCTACTATCGCATCCGCTACTGAGCGGCCTGTTCAGTCGGTCGGTGATCGTCCTCACGGAGCACTCGCTCAGCGGCGCACGGGGCTTCATTGTGAACCAACCGACTCCAAACCCACTCATGAAAGCGTTCAAAGTCCATCCGTCAATCATGCGCGCGTTCGGGTCGAGCAAAGTGCGCACTGGCGGTCCCGTCCGCACGGAACATGCCGAGGTTTTACATGCAAACCCAGCGTTTGGCGGCGAGCGCATCCGCACGAGTAACTTCCATACTGTTGATACTGAAACCGATACAACCAGTCTGTTTATTGGCGTCGACCTCGAAACAGCCGCACAAGCGGTCGAGGCTGAGGCAGCGCAGCAGTCGGAGCTCATGTTCCTCAATGGCGTCTCGACGTGGACAGCTGGGCAGCTCGAGAATGAGCTCAAGCGCGGGACGTGGGTCGCAGTGAAAGCGCCACTGTCGCTTGCGGTCAATCCGCGCAAAGAGTTGTGGGCAGACCTCATGCAGTCGCTCGGTGGCGAGTATCGCGAGTTTAGCGCGATGCCAGTCATTGCAGACGATGACGCGAACGACGACGACAGCGAGCAGGACGACGACGAGTGATCAAAAATCGGAACGAGACGAAACGTATAGAGATTGAGTATGGAAATGAGAATGTATGCTGTTGTTCGCCACAAGCTGTTTGTTGTTGGATGCTGTGGGGACGAGATCTTACGAGTCATAGTGCGTGCAATGACGTCATGGCGGAGATGACGAGGTGTGCATGACGATAATGACTCGGTTTCGACAGTGAAGGAGGTACGTTTTGATTTGAACAGTGGATAGCAGAGTGAGATTGAAGGATAACGCTGTAGCCTATACTGAGTATGTAAATGCGAATGTGTGCAGTCACTCCGAGCAGATCATTTGCTCAGTAAACGCGGATATAGGCGATTGCCCCCCTTTCTGCTGCAGCAGCAGATCTTACGAGGAAGTGGTGAGTGAGTGGACATGCACAACGACGTGTCATGCTGGTGGAGTGTGAGCTGCTCGAGATATCGAGTTGTATCGCTGTGAAGACTCGGAGATAACCGAGCGGGAAGATCAAGAGATATTGAGAAATTGTCAAAATGGTCTGAAAGAATTCGTCTTGATTTGATTATGTACATACTCAGGGGCCAGTGTTTGGCCTTTGGGCTTATAATAGGGTGTTGGAGGAGGGGGAAGAGGTCGTCGTCGCAAAACGAGTCGAGGAGCGCAGCTCACTTGTCGACCATCGCGTGGAGCTTGGAGCGGATCGAGCTGTTGCCGATGCCGCCAATGCCGAACGCTGGACCAATGCGCGCAATGCGCGCGAGCGACGAGCGGTAGTACTCGCGCTGGATGAACTGGATGCGTGCGGCGCGGTCCGCCACTGGGTGGTTGTACAGGTCCAAGCCGAGCAAGTGCAGTGGCGTCGACGCAAACTGCACGAGCACCGGTGCGCCAATCTGCGCAATGCCCGTTGCGACGTGGTCGTTCACGCCGCGCTCTTTCAAGTGCTTCATAATGACTTTTGGCGCGTGGAAGCACGAGACGACCGTGATCGAGTCGCGCACAGCAAAGAGCGCGACCGACGACACGGGGAACTTGTGCGTCTTGGTCGCGCCAAACATCTGCGCAAACGCCTTGTCCTTTGCAATCACGAGCGACATGTTGACTGCTGTCGTTGCAAACAGCACAGGCATCGCGCCGTCGGCTTCTTTCCACGCAAAGTACGAATCGAGCGAGTTCGCCGTTGCGTACGTTGCTGTGTACAGCCCAAAGATCCAGCCAAATTCGCGACTGCGGCAGAACTGCAGTGGGTTCTGCACGAGCGACCGCGTGAGGTCCTTGACGCCATTCGAGAGCGTCCGCATGCCACTCGCGTTCTCAGCAATCGCGCGGTCGAGGATCGTAATGAACGGCGAGATCGCAAACGATGCAGCGGTCGACGCGACAATGTCCATGCCAACGTGCTTCATGAGCTGGCCGAATGGCATGCGGTGCTTGAGCTCGGCGCCGCCATCGAGGTGCGGGAGCGCCGACGTCGTCGACTCGACTTGCTGGAGCGTCGCGGTGGCAGTCGACACTGGAATCACAAACGTCGAGATCATTGTGAATGACGAGGAGAGCGAGAGACGTGAGTGTCGAGTGTAGTGCGTGAGGTGGCGGATGTCGGAATGAATGGTAAACTAGATACTAGACAGAGATAGCAATGGTATGCGAACGTACTTGGTGGTGGTGGTAGTGGAGCGAAGAGGGTGGAAGGTAGCAGCAGTTCTAAATGCGATCTTGCGGTCCGAACAGATCAGAGCGCGAGACACACTTGGGCGGAATGGGGGAAGACGATGGATCGCTGAAGAGGAGGGAGTAGTCTGAGGAAGTCAGACACTGTTGACGACGAGGTAGTAGGTTGTTGTCGTAGTAGTAGAGGAGTTGTTGGTTGTTGGTTGAATGGGGCAGTCGTCGCTTGCTGCTTCGGCCGCTTGTTTGCAAATGAGAAGCCACACACTCGGGGGCGGGTGGCGGAGCGTTCGTTGCGTTGAGGGCTTTGGTTGTTGTTGCAGGCGCACTCTCTACGCTTGGTGCTACGGTTCATTGCAGTCGTATGAGTCGAGTGGCGTGGCGTGGCTCGAGTGAGAAGAGTGGCGGTGACGACGGACAAAGAAGGAGAAGAGTAGCGGCGTCCGTGTTCAGAGCAGGGACCACCGCGGCTGCATCATCGAGCGCGCCAGGCTTGCAACAGTGCAGCTACGGTGAAGCACTTGCGTGCGTCCAATCGCGCGATTCATCAGAGACGCTGAACCCATATGTTATGCGAATATTGCATGTGTGAAGCGCAATAGAACGCCAAGAACCTGCAGCAAATGGATCCCCTGTTATACCGATATGGCTCGACGCAAGATTGATCTTGATATTGGTAACAGTAGCTTATACCCCTAGTTCCACGATATGTGCACAGACAGGCATTTTAGCGCTCAATTGCGAGATGTTCATTCTCCGCACTGGCGCTCAAAAGTGCAATACACAGTAAATCGCGAGCTTCAAACGTGAAACGGCACATGCGTGTCGCACACTCAGAGATTGCGTGCGCTGATTGGACCGTGGAAACGCTGACGCGCTCGCTCTCTGGGGATGACGTTTAGAGGTGTGTGTGCCACACTCAGTCGCATTCTTATTTGCAACTGTTTTGAGCGTCATACTTTGTTCAAGTGCTGCCTGACTTCACCGCAAGTAACCAAGCACTTTCATAGCTGCGATTCATTTGACTTGATTTCCATATGCTCCGACATGTTTGCATCCATGCAAGCTTCTCAGCAGCTCAGCAAGAACTGCCAGCAAAGACGACACCTCGATTGATCCGGTGCAACACACGGCCTCACGCATGTATGCGCCACTACGCTCGCTCTACGCGATACTCGCGATGTGCATGCACGAGAATCAACGACCACCGCGGCAGTGCTCTGTGTCACGATTGATTTCTCTTGCTTTGCTGCGGATGGCAGGCAGGCAAAATCTCGCAAACTATCAAGTGTACGCAGAACCAAACTAAACACAGCGAGTCAACCCACGCTCTGTTTGTGAATCCACAAGCTTTTTGGGTACAGCAACATGTGCGTTCCAAGCAAACACCATCCGCTCGAGCTTGGCAAAACAGGCGGTCCTCGATCGTTTTGCTCGGAATTGCGGTTCCAATGCTTGCCGCTGTGCCTGCGAGCCAGCCTGCTGCTGCTAGAGTTGCCAGTTGCACGTGGCAGCAACAATCCGAGTACCGCGCTCGTTTTTGTCACGCAGACTTCAACCTGACCAGCGCGACCAGCGCGACCAGCACGGACTGTGCGACCAGCACGAATTGTGGACGCAGCAAAGGGACGTGACCGCTTGCCGCGCTGGTTGCTTAGCGTCCAGCGCCAAGATTCGATCCGAGCACCCACTTTTCAGCTGATATATTGCAACTGCTCGTGTTTGACACTCCAAAATGCTGGTGCACACCGCCGTGCTGGTCGCAAAGCCTTTCCGACAATACGATGTTGCCAGCTGGTTAGCTGAATTGCGCACTCCAAGCAGACAAAACTTACGAGCCAAGAACCAAGAAGCAAGAAAGTCTCATGCAAGTGGCAAGTGGCAAGTCGCGCTCACAACACTCAGCCGACAGTACAATTGCGTGTCTGATGATGCACGGAGTCGAGTGAGCCGGGAGGTGCATATGATTGGCATAGCGTCTCCATACGTACACATCGAGTCACTTGTCGCGCGAGGAGCACGACGACGACGAGCCCGAGTCTGAGCTTAGTACAACAGCAGATCCGATGATCGAGTATCGTGTTGTCCTAGTTGTATAAACAAAAGTGGCATTTACAAACAAGCGAAAGATAGAGCGAGAGAACACGAGAATAAGAGAAAAGAACAATCAAACGCTGTGTGCATGCGTGTGCATGCGTGCGTGACGACAGCATCGTTGTCGTCGTTGCGCTGGGCAAGCGGAAAGAGCAAGCACAAGCGTGGCGGAACGCTATTGCACTGGCTCGTTTGTTTCGATCTGTTGCAAGAGTCAGTTCACCGTATACTTTACGCAAGACATACAACATCGATTAGCTGAATCGTATGATTCTGTTGACTTGCTTTCAATATGGCTTCATTGATGACTTCTCACAAGTTGCCGATCTTGCAAAGCCGCATTAGTGCCTCGACGTATTCGTTCTTCTGTGGACGACAGTGAGAACGACGACAGCGACAACAAAACATCAACAACGACAGCGCAATAACATCCATAGTAGATCCGTCCAGCGCTCGAATCGCAGCTTGAACCACACGCGAGCGAGCCGCAACTTTGCACCAACTCTGTGACCCGCAAGGAATCAATCGTCAACCTCGACTTCAAGCGAGCTCGCCAGTCGGCCAGCCAGGCGAACTGACGCGTACGCTCGCTCTCGAACCCAGTGGCGTGAGTGTGTGAGTGCCGAACGGCTCTTCTGGCTCGGTCGGTCACTGCATTGGCGCCAAGTGTTAGTCCGCACTCTGTTCCGGTTCAACGCCAATCAAGTCCACGTCGAGCCACCAGCAAGTGGGCCGCAGGCAAAGGACGCGAGCGACGTGGTCACAGAGTTGGCGCTCGTCTTCAAACAGACATGTGCACTGCCTGCTAGACGAGCACGATCTCAGGAGGAGGAGCTGGAATCTGCGCAAGAGGAAGCCACCATCAGCTGCGCAGGCGCAGGTGTCCAGACTCTGCATTGGCCGCCGGGTCTTCATCACGTGACCATGTTCACGCTCTGCCATGCTCTGTGTACGCTCGCAAATGCGAGACACGCGAGGACTTGCTCTTGGACGTCCACGTCACGCTGGTGCGCGCGAGCCTCTTGCGAGCATGTGGATACACAAGGTGCGTCGCTATTTGCAGGACTGCAACTAGCGGACAGATCACTACAACAAGGGTACTACTCCTCAATATTCGATCTATGCAAAATTTCAATTATGGCACATGCACTTCAATCGTACTTTAGTGAAAATGCGCCTGCTCAATCACTTCATCAAGAGGTCCAAACAAACAACCAGAAGCGCCAAGGTCTTCCTGCACAAGCAAGCATCAATGAGCAGCACGCAAGCGATCGCGCGCTTCCAGGCGATCTTCCGCGGCAAGCGCTGCCGTGAGATGCACGTCGATCGCGTGCGCAAAGGACTACGTGCGTATACGCGGCAATGATATTCTCGCCTCTGTTGCTGCATGGAGCTCCTCACATTCCCTCCATGCACGCACTCATACAAGACTGGCGGTTGTATGTGCTCGGAACTGTCACGCGCGACATCATCAGCGTGGTCGCCATTCGTGCCAGCCAAGATGGAAGCAGTCGAGAAGATGCTTGAGCTCGCAGCGCTGCAGCCGGGCGAGACGCTTCTCGACATTGGCAGCGGTGACGGCCGCGTCGTGCTCGCAGCAGCAGCGCTGCAGCCACATCTCACACGCGCAGTCGGCGTTGAGATCGACGCAGCGCTCGTTGCGCTCTCACGACGTAAAGTGGATGAAGCGCAGCTTGACGACAAAGTGCAGATCGTCCACGCCGACTGGCTGACGCTCGACATGACGCACGTCGACGTCGTGATTCTGTTCTTCCTACCGCATGTCGACATTGCAATGATGCTCCAGCGCAAGCTGCGCGCCGGCACGCGTGTCGTGACGTACGTGTTTGCGATCCGCGAGTGGGAGCCCGAACGTGTCGTCGCGACCGTGCCGTTCATGACGCATCGCGGCGAGTCGCGCGTCTTTGTCTACCGCGTTCCTCCGCTGCCACGTTGCTAATTGTGGTGTTAGTATCATACCTGCTTGTTTCGACCAATCAATACAAATGTATAGTCTGCACACGTCTCCGATCTTTGCCTCTGTGTTATACCTGCTCCATATTTCAGCATTTCAGTACAAATACATTGTTTGCACACGTCACATATTTTAACGTCTTACCAAGATGTAGCTATTCTCGGCACATGGGACCTCTCGAGTCCTCTTGTCGACCTGAGTATGCGTTGCTGAAGTGTGGAGGAAGGCAGAACGCACTCTTTGCTACGCAGACCCTTTTACTTGTGCACATCAGCAAGCTCATCGCTCGTGCCATCGCCATCATCAGACCGACCTACCAACACAACAACACACTGCCAACATGAGCTCCGACAGCGGCTTTGGCATCTGCGGCCACAAGAACGCGTACGCGACTGGTGTCAAGATCGGCAACTACGTCGAGGACCGTATTGGTGTGCAGCTCGCGCGCACGAGCACATCAAAGCCGATAAGCAAGTTGTCCGAGGCGTCTGCAAGCTACATTGACCCGCGTGCGATGCCCGACAAGTGCGCGCATGCACCAAAGGAAAACTTGATTGAGCGCGCGATGCTGCGGCAGGGTCTGCCGTACGACCTCGTGTTTGAGCACGGCGAAGCGCACACGCCGAGCGCCGCGGAGCTCGCAGTCAAGTACACGCCAACGTCGCTCGACTTTGGCAGTGGCCTGCCGGCAGCAGCGCGCGCATCTCTGAGCACCGAACCGACGCTACTAAAAGCACTCGAGCTCAAGCGCGCACGCGAGGCGCACGAGCACAAGCACATTTACATAACGACGAGCCAGGCGATCGTGCCAGTCGCACGCAGCAATAGTAGAAAGTAGCGCTGCTGGAGACTCGAGCAGCTAGCCACGCACTCGCTTCGAGAGATACGACACATTACAGCTTGCAAACAGCAGTGTTGTACATCCTGCCACTATCTACTACTGCTTGGTGTCAAGCAGAGCGCGTTACGTCAGCTTTGACGAACTCTTGTACTGTATCCTGACTGCCAAACATCGAAGAGCTCACACAGGAATCATACTTCAGTGACCGACTACTAGTCACAAAAACGAGGCTAATCAGATGAGTGACGTTTGGCTACAAAATGATTGCTATGCACTCTACTGCGTGAACCACCACGACAGCATTCATCGAGCGCACAGCGAGCAAACGAGCAATGGAAACGATCGCGATCGCATTCACTGTGACGACAACTGCTGGTGTTGAGCGTCGTCGCTCGTTGCGTCCTCATCACACGTCGCAGATGCCGACAAGTCGACTAGCGAAACGAGCAGAGTATTGACTCATCTATCGGCTGCAAGGCACACTACGCCCTAGAGCAGGTGCTGCAGCTCGACTTCATGCTTTGCAAGTTCCCGCAGCATCGGTTCGTCAAAGTACTTGCTCACGTTCACGTCTTCGCTCAAGCCTTTGCGACGGCGCGTCTTGATCATAAACTCGCGCGCGAGGTCGTTCATTGGTGCGGGCTCGAGCGGCCGCAACACGACTGTCGGGTCAAGCGGGTCGCCCGGTACAACGGCCCAGTGGTCGAACGTTTGCGACACAAACGCTTGGCCTTGCGTAAACACGCGCAAGTCGGTCTCGAGGCCAAACGACTCGACAACTGGCACGAACCCGCGGACCGAGTACAGAGGCGAACCGGCTTTCGGCGCGTCGTGCGTAATGTGGCCGCGACGGCGGCTCAGCACTTGATAGAGTGACGAGACCGTGTCGGCTGGGCACTGGATCTCGAGCGCGTATACCGGCTCAAGGAGCCGCGGCGTTGCAGTCAAGAACGCCGAGTATGCGACACGCCGCGCAGTCGGGATCACTTGGCCGCCGCCTCGATGGATCAATTCGGACGCGATCGTTGCGTCGAGGATCTTGAACTTTGTGTTCCGGATCGGTTCGTCGCACAACGGGCCTTCGCGGCAGCTCCACTGGAAGCCCTGGACGATGCTGTCGCGGACGGTCCCTAGTGTCTTTTTGTTCACGTCCGTTGCGAGCGTGTCGTCGAGCAAGACGTTTGGACCGCTCGCGTCGGGGCCAAACGCCCAGACCGATCGCGCAGCAAGGACGTCCCAGTTGTACTTGGTCTGGAAGAACGTTGCAATGTCTTTGCGGTCCATCTGGGTATACACAGGTACCCATATAGACGAGCATTGTTAGTATACGCCATGCGCTCAGCTACACACCACACAATGTCGCAGACGTACGTCGAGCTTGATCACGCCGGTCTCAATGTCGTGTGCGAGGCCCGTGTCGAGCGGCTCGGCGATCATCGTGAGCTTGTTCTTGCGGTTCGGTGTCTCGGCAAAGCACCTGCGACATGAACGGATGGCAGTGCGATACGCACAGAGAGGAAGGCAACAACAAGGGTGAGTCCGATCGCTTAGTACACGTCCACTTAGCAGTACGTCCTAACACTCCATAAAGCCCAAACGACCCAAAAACCAAAATGCCCAAAATGCCCAAAATGCCCAAGAGAACCCAAAATACAAATACCCCAAATACCTAAACGACCCACACCCAAAACCCAGAATAGGCAAGTACAACGTACTGAACAGACGACGTCTCGGCAACTGTCTCGCAGAACGCAACGACCGGATCGGCAACTTTGATCTCGATCTCGGCGTACATGCGGCGCAGATCATGAAGAATGCAGTCGCTCGCGAGCTCGCCGGTCGTGAGGATCACGTGCTCGCCGCTCTCTTCGACTTTTGTGCGCACGAGCGGGTAGCTCTTGCTGATCTTGCGCAAACCCTCGAGCATCTTGGGCAGCTCAGCTGGGTTCAGCGGCTCGACCGCAAGTTTCATGGTCGCAGTTGTCCCGAACGCGCGCTGGATCGGCGTAAAGATCCCAACGCCGTCGTCTTCGAGGACGTCGGCGCTCGCGTCGGTGACCGTCGCGCTCTTTTGGATCGGCGCGTCAATGCCGTCGATTAGAACCCAATTGCCAGCTGGCACACGCGTGACTTGGATCGTGTATCGACCCTGCGGTACGCTCGTGGTTTCGACGGTCCGGCTACTCTTGTCTTCGTCGTCGTCCACGCTATACGCGTCGCCGAGCACTTGGACACGCTGGCCGCTCGTGACTTGACCGGAATACACGCGGCCAAGTGCGCTGAACGTTGCGCCATCGGGCGACGAGTAGAGCTTGACGACATTCATCATGAGCGGCGCATGCGGGTCGCACGCCAACATGCCTTTGACGACCGAGAGCTCCGGGCTGGCGTCGCCAGTGTAGAGCGCCGCAACTTTCGAAGCCGCAGTCTCGAGCGGCGACGGCACGTGGCGCACGACCATGTCGACAAACCCAGTCGCGGCGTTCCCGACAAACTGCGCGAGCACGAGCTTGAGCAATGGCCGCGGGTTTAAGTTCAGCTCGTCTTTGCGTAGGCGCAAGCCCATCGCACGGAGCGACGCTGCGAGCGCATGCGCGTCTTCGCCGAGGACCTTGGCGTACAGCTTGTAGAGCGGCTCGAGGATAAACAGTACAAACGACCGCGGTGCGTTCTCGTACGGCTAGTGGGTTATTCGGGTTATTCAGGTTCATCGGTTACAACACAAACAGATGTAAGACTTACGAACGATATGAGTAATAGCCAGCAGACTCAGACGCAAACGCAGACGCAGACATATAGACTCGTACGTACGATCTTGTTCTTGAACGACCGGGTCTGCGGGCTGTAGTACTTGTCGCCCCAGAGCCGCTGCGCAAGGTCGGGTGCGGAGACACCCGGGTGGCTCGCAGCGTACAGCTGCGCAAACGACTCGAGCGTGAAGCTCCAGCCGTGCTGACCGGATGCAAAGCAGACGTTCCCAAGTTCGGGCGACAATCGCGGCTGCGACATGCCGACTGGTGTGTTGGCACCAATCACAGCGTTCACCTCTTCAATCGTGTGGAGCAGTTTAAAGTACGCGTCAACGGGCGGGAGCTTGAGCTCGATGATCAACCGGTCGACCTTGTTGACTACGAGCAGCAGCGGCACGCGCGCTTTGAGCGCTGCTTTGATGAGTCGCTCGGTCTGTGTATATTTGTAGCAATTTGTAACAATCGTAGCGTCAATGCGTTTATACGCCGTTAGTACTAACGAGAGGTTGTAACATTCGCATATATACTAAATCACGATAAAATCACGACCCAAAACCCAAAGTGGGTTTTCCACGCATCGTAACCTTCGATAGCTACGCACACAACACACTATACACAACACAAGCCACACACACACTATATATGTCAATATACACACGACGTACGTTCATCATGACGCCTTCAATCGCATCGACAACGAGCACCGCGCCGTCCGAGATCTGGAGCGCAGCAGTCGTTTCGTCGGAAAAGTTGACGTGTCCAGGGCAATCGAGCAGGTTCACGAGAAAGTGCTTGCCGCGCGACGTCGGGAGCACGAGCGACACGGGCGTGCTCTTGATGCTCACGCGGCGCTCCTGCTCATCTTTGCGCGTGTCCGTGTAGCGGCGCTCGACCGTTGGGTCCCACTTGGCAACGTGCGTCTGCTGCACGAGCAAGTCGGTAAACAGCGTCTTGCCGTGGTGCAAATCGCCAATCACTGCGACATGTCGAATGAGCTGCGGATGGTCCATCAGCGACGTCATAAACTCGGTCGAGTACTGGTATCGTGTACGCGGCATTGCGATTTGTTTCAGATGCATGTGTCACAAATGTGTCACAAACAGCACATGTGAGTCTAGTGTGTTACAAACCACTCTCTCTCGAGTTGCAAATACTCACACACCAAAAAGCAGCACCATCCATACCGTTGTCTGCGGGATCTCCTTCTCGAGCACTGAGAATGTTTTGATCTTGACTGGCTCGATGATCGGCGTCTCGATCGTCTGCGCGTCCTCCTCCATCACGAGCGTCTCGGCGTCGCCGTACACTTCGTGCGCGTCCGGGTAGTACTGTTTGTCTTCGTGCAAAACGATCGCATTGTCGTCGTCGACCTCGGACGTGTGGAGCGTCATCGCGTCGACGCCGCGTGCCGAGTCTGCAGTAGAGCCGAAGGGGACATGTAAGTTACACATACATACATACACACATACATACATATATATACATACAGAGAGAAAGAGTTACGCACCGAGGTCGTCGGGGTCGTAGCCATACCGGCGCTTCTGTAGGTGCGCACGTAGCAGCTGTGAGCACGTACAAACGACAAACCCACACAGCGATATGCATACAGACACAAGCGACGTACTTCGCGGTCGTCGTCGCCCTCATCGTCGTTGTCGCTGTCGTTGTCGCTGTCGCGGCGAGCGGCATCACTGCGCTCCGACTCGGACTCGGAGCCCGACTCGTCGTCGCTGCTGTGCAGCTCGGGGCCAATGTAGTTGCCAAACTCGTCGTAGAGCGACTCCTCCATGTGTGCGAGTGAGTGTGAAGAGGTGCGGGAGAAAGAGGGTCGATGTGCGCGGTGCGGAACACGACGAGCTAGGGGCGAGCGAATCGAGCGAGCGCTTTACGTCGGTCGTCGTCTGTGTGCTTTGTTGCTGCTGCCGCATTGGCCAGTCGAATCCAGGCAGATCGCGGTTATGCGTTCGAAACACAATGCGGTTTGATACGTGGACCACAGTCAAAATTCGAGTGCAATTGCACAGCAAGTCAGTCTATTCTGATACACTTGTGCACACAATTGTACTGTCAATTCAAATCGTGCAGCAAGTTTTGCAACCTGTTACGTTCGTAACCAGTCGCAAGATCATTGCGATCTTGAGACAACAACACCACCTCATGAGCCCTTCATGGTTGCTGCGACTCTGTGCCTGAAAGCCCACAAAAACACGTCGTCGTAGTATGCGGTAGTACTACCATGCACGGCGCTCACGGCGCTTCAAAGAAGAAGTGCGACTCCTCCATCGTGAACGACAGATCGGCGCGATACAAATGGCTCAGCGGCGTAAACAGCGCAGACGCATCGCGCTGCCACGTAATGCCGTCGTCGAGTGGCTCCTCTCGATGCCTCCTCTTTGCTGTAGTGACGTGCTTATCCAAGTCGTCTCGCGTGCTCGTGGATGGCAACGCTGCTGCAGCACGCACAGCCGACGCTTTGCACGCAAGCGCATCGTCGCATTCCGAGCCAACTGCAGCAGCAGCTTTAAGACCATCAACACTGTCGGCCATACTGTCAACTTTGTCATCAACACTGTCGGCAAGCAGCTGCCAGACATGCACGGACCCGTCGATCGCACCGGATACAACCGTCGCGCCATCAACACCGACTGCAAGCGCCGACACGATCGTTGCGTGCGCGCCCGAGATCGCAAGCACGCACTCGCGGCCGCGTGGCGCGTCGTGCAAGCGCCAGAAGAACAGCCGGCCGTTCGTTGTGCCGCCGACTGCAAACGCGCCGTCGCTCGCAAGACACCGGACGATCCCAGGCGCTTGCATGTCGATTG
This sequence comes from Globisporangium echinulatum, assembly GCA_023336405.1. Lineage (NCBI taxonomy): Eukaryota > Oomycota > Peronosporomycetes > Pythiales > Pythiaceae > Globisporangium > Globisporangium echinulatum. Next base: position 4,014 of record JAADWX010000236.1, on the reverse strand, counting down.
CAACGACCTGCTCGCCACTCAGCGACAGCTGTAACAATTCATTTGCAACCGTCATGCACACGACCGAGTTACCATCGGCTGCAAACGCGATCGCTGCGACGTCGCCGCGCTGTTGCGGACTCACACACACGTCGCAGTGCAGTGCTGGTGCTGTAGGACCCGTGAGCCCCAACACATACACGCGGCCGTTGCGCGTGCCAGCAGCAGCGAACGCGCCGTTTGTACTTGCATCGAGACACAGGACTGACTCGGTCGCGCCACGGAACGTCCCGACTGGCACTGCAACAATCATCACTGGCGTATACCGCCAGAGCTTGACCGTTGCGTCCCACGAACTCGTAAGGAACCGCGCACTCGGCAGTGCGACGATCGCCGAGACGCCGTCCGCATGCGCGACGACACGGTCGAGTTCGCGGCCGGTGCGCACCGAGTGGAGCGCAACGCAGTTGTCCCAGCGACCGACAAACAGCAGGCGATTGTCGACCGAGAGCTCGCAGCACGACAGTGCGAAGGCACTTGCGAGCGTCCAGCAGACACGGCCGTCAGTGACGCGCGAGACAACGAGCTGCCGATCTTTGCCGGTTGTGAACAGCGTCGCGCCGTCGCGCGCGAGCACAGCCGACGTGATCTCGCTATGGTGTGCAGCGTACGCGCGCGTCTGCGTCCAGCGCCATTGCGGCATTACCGAGTCCTTGTCGCCTTCAGTATCAGCAGTGCTAGCTAAGGGCATGCGGTCGTGCCAGTGCCAGTGCTTGAGTGGCTTCGCGCTACCAGCGCTGCCGAGCGTGTGCCAGAGCTGCGACGAGAGCTGCAGCGCTCGCGGGACAGTCTCACGCGGCGCTTGGATGCACAGAAAGCTCAAGCCGCTCTCGAGCGACCGCCGCGCTGCTGCAATCGATCGGCGCGTCGTCCAATTGTTACTAGTGGCAGTGTCCGAGTCGTTGTTGTCGCTATCATCGTCTGAGCCGTCGTGGGTATAAGCGAACGATGACATCGCGAGTGTCTTGCGGCCACGACTACCGCCGTCACTACGACCGCGACGGGATCGCAGCAGCGCACTTGGCGGTGGGTACGTGAGTCGTCGCTGCCGTAGATGCAGCAGCTGAGTCTGAGTCTGAGTCTGCAAACCACCGCGTGGCGACGGCAGCAACTCGGGCGTTGCGACTTCAATCTTGCTCTCAACGGCGTCGCGCGTTGGATGCGGCGTCGCAAAGAGCTGCGTCGGCGTCTGGCCAAACTCCTGGATCTGCATCTCGAGCGAGCGCTTCGTGACGGCGTCGGTCACGGTCTCGAGGTCGATCGCGCCTTCGTACGAGAGGTAGTAGAACACTGTGATAGATGGCGGGCGATGGCGTCAGCCACTCGTCCCTAGGGCCTACAGTCCTACAGTCATCCGATCAGACAGACAGACATAGCCATACAAACGTACGGTTGTTCGCCTTGATCGCTTCGTCGCCCTGCTGCTTGTAGCCAAAGATGAGGTCGATCCAGTCGTGGATGTGGGCCGAGACGTACTCGCTCTCGAGCGCTGCGCGATTCGTCCGTACAAACGTACGCGGGTCGCCGTCAGCCCACGGCGGCAACTCGACATCGTCAACGCGGTGCTGGCTCTGCGTCGTGCCGAGTGCAAGATCGTATTTGTTGCAGAGCCAGTCGGCTGGTGTCACGTCCACATCGTCATAGAACTCGGGGATGAGCTCTTTCAGGTCCGCTGCGTTTGTCACACAACCATGCCACGTGTGTGCAACGCTGCGAAAGAGCCGGTCCGGTGCGTCAAACTTGCCGTTCTGGAGACACAGCATATGCTGCGGCGCGAGCCGTACGAGGTAGTACAGCACGTAGCCCGGTGTCGAGTAGTGCGTCCCATACAAAAACGGCGGTGGGAGGCCGTCAGAGCCATCATCATCGACCTCGTCACTACGTGGCATCGCGTCGAATCGCGCTCGGAATGCAGCGAGCCGGTCCGCGTTGAGCGCGCCGATCGGTTTTGACAGGTCCCGGAACGTCTCTGGGTTTGTCAGATCCAACGTTGCGCTCGTATAGTCTCGTAAGACCCACGGGAAGACGGGGTACTGGGTGAGGTCGTTCCGCGTCCGACCGGCCGCGCTGTTGAGGAACGCGAGGTAGTCAAAGTTTGTTATTTCACGGCGCTGCCACTGAAGTAACATGTGCGCAAGGTCTTCACGGCAGCAAAGCGCAAGTGCGGGCTGCGCGACCAGCATTGCGTACAGCGCGTCGCGGGCTCGACGCGATGCACACGCAAAGAACACGGTCGCGCCATTTGCAACAACGAGTTCGAGACCAATTTGTCGCAGCAAGTAGCGCCGCTTATAGAGCTGCGTGATCGCAGTGTACTCCCACTGCAGCACGGGCGCAGCATGGACGTTGTTGAGCTTTGCAGGCTGAAAGTAGACACTGTTGGGTGGGGAGGGGCGACATGTATATTCATTCATCAGTTGCCTTGATTTTTGTATATCCAATGTACACATTTGTAACATCGGCCATTTGTAACAGATGGGTCATCCCTCCTAGTATTCTATTAGACAGCCATATATACATATATACATGGACGTACCGTGCAGTCGTGAGCATGAGGCAGCCGGGGTACTTGACGAGCGGTTCGATGCGGTCGACAAGAGCCGGTTCGTCCATCAAGAGCTTCTCACGAAAGTCGACGAGCAGACTCGTGTCAAACGTACGAGCTTGACGTGGCGCGAGTACCGAAGCGAGCAGCTGCTGCTCGTCGATGCGGTCGCGTCGCCGGCGTGTCGCAATGCCAAAGACCATGTGGATGCTCGCAAGCAGCTTGTCGAGTCGCGAGTACAGGAGTGTAAAGATGTACTTTGTCGGTACAGCACCCTCTGTATCGTTGCTATTGCTGTTCGGACCTGTTTGGCGGGTGATATATGGGTGGTCCACACCACGCGTCTTCATTTCAATCACATTTGTTGTTTCGACTGCAACATATACGTTTGCAACCGCAGCAGCGACAAATTGCTGCCGTTCTGCAGTTGTCATACGAGCGTCGTCGACAAATGCAAAGCACTCGGCGCGCGGTTCGGTTGTCATTGCGCGGAATGGGAACCGGAGCATCGGCAGCTGCGCGTCGTGCGGCACGAAAAAGAGACTGCGCGTGCAGACCTTGAGGCGGCCCTGCACCTTTCTGTGTGGTGTTAGTAGGCGGTGTGAGCGAGGAGTGTAGACAGACAGAGAGAGAGAGGCGTCGCACCTGTGTGTGTCGAGTGCGGGCTCGAGGTACCGGATCGCACCAAAGTCCTATGAGTAGCACGCGCATGGATGCGATCAGCGCTGTCGAATGGACAGTAGCAGTAGCAGTAGCAGCACAGATACGCACATCGAGGAAGAACTCGCCGTCTTCGAGTGCGAGTAGGCTGAAGCGCGAGCTCTGCGCGCTCTTGAACGTGTTTGTAGCTGTTGCATGCTGCGCACTGGTCGAGCGCATCGCTGCTGGTGCCGTTTGCTCGCGGACTCAAACGCGCTGTAATCAAGCAGCGGTGCTGCCGCAGTGAAGCGCTGTGCACGTGCGCAAGCTCAACGCTGCGCAGATCGCTGTGCGCTCGAGCTCTCGAGCTCTCGCTGGCTGCCACCTCGTACGCAGCAGCAGTAGCAACAGCTTGTGACTGACGATCGTTTTTTGGTTGCAGAATTGCTAGTCGAAATGAATTCGAAAGGTATACTTTGACCAAGTGAAAAACGTCCAGCACAACGCCAATGAAAAGCAGTCGGTAACTTCACTCTCACGCCCCAAGCAGCTCCAGTAGCGTCGATGCAGTCGCTCCCTTCGCTGGTTGTCACACGTGCAAGCAGTCCATACGATCGAGTGCGCTGTAATGCTGATATGCTGTCCAAGATGTGTGTGTATTTGTGCTGAAGCGAGTGTGTAACTACATGACGCAAGCACTCGCTCACGGCGCTGCTACTGCTGCTGCTGCGGCGACGTCGTTTGGGTGCGATGACGGCAAGGTACTCGTCTTCTGTTGCTGATTGTCCTTG